>JADDOH010017571.1:0-17741 GCA_016648135.1 Agrypnia vestita
ATTTTTCCGAAACGAGTTGTTGCATAGATGTGACGTCATAATTTCGGGAAGGTGCTTGGGTGGAAAATATTATTCAGGGTGTTTTTTATGATGAATTTGCGCGTTTCTTCGAAATTAGCTTCGCAGGGGGGGTTTAATTTTATTATTATTTTTGTTTATTTGTGACGTCACGATTTCGGAAAGGCGCTTTGTTGGGAAATATTATACAGGATGTTTTTAATGATTAAATTGCGATTATATTAAAAAAATAATAAATAAGTTTCTTCGAATAATTTTCGCAGGTGGGGCTTTAATTTTATTATTATTTTTGTTTAGTTGTGATGTCACGATTTCAGAAAGGTGCTTGGTTGGGAAATATTATACAGGGTGTTTTTAATGATGATAATATTTTAAGAATTGGGAAATTGCGCGTTTACGAATGAGCTTTTGCATAGATGTGATGTCACGATTTTGAAAAGACGCTTGGGTGGGAAATATTATACAGGATGTTTTTTAATTTTCGACGTCACATTTTGGGGATTTTGAATAATTTTAGCGTGACGTCACGTTTAAGCCGTTTGGAAAATTACATACAGAGTTGACATTTTGAAAAATTCTCAAAGTGTTTTGTCATAAATATTTTTTTTTTCAAAAACCAAAAACCAAATTTTTTTTTTAAACCTTAACCCATTTTTTTTTCCAAATACAAATAAACAAAATCAAAAAACCAAAATGCAAAATTTTTTTTGTCTCATTAGTACTCTAAAATTGGAAATATATATTTTCTTAGGTTAATTTGCTTCCAGATTCTTAGGTAAGTTTCGGTTAGGTTGGGAAAGGTTAGGTTAGGTTGGGTTTGGATAGGTTAGGTTTAGTTTTGGTTGGGTTAGGTTAGGTTAGGTTAAGTTGCGTTAGGTTAGGTTAGGTTAAGTTAGGTTTTGGTTTTTGGGTTTTTCATGGATATCTCCGGCAAAGCCGCGCGGCGACTGTGTCAGCCCGTGCAGCGGGCGTCTATGACCGCAAAGCGGGAGCTGTCTCATTCACCTTTGCGCGGCTTCGGGCGCGCAGCGGCTTCTTCTTAAACCCTTCGGTTTTTAAAATTCGAAGTTCTCACCCCCACACAAAATCTTTCACAACTCGGTCATTTATCATCCGATTTCAATTTTAAAAAATACCACAGATAGCTCTCATCTTCTTCTATCGAATATTATAATCTGGCACAGTCTGCCGCCAGGCTAAATTGCACGCGTAGTCGTGCAACGGGCACCTAGTATATATATTAAAAAAATAGACCACATTCCGCGATATATAAATGTTTGTCGCCAAAATGGACATTTCGATTTTATGTCGTTTTTTTCTCCGTTTTTGCGCGCTTTCTTGCGGTTTTCTCTGCAAGTATACACGATAAAAATATTTAGTAAAAAGAATATGAAAGCCGATTAATTTCCGCATCCAAATTTTGCGCTTTTATTTTTCTTCTTCTTCTTATTTTTTTTCTACGCCCGTTTGAGCGAAAATGGGTTTTTCTTGCATATTTTCGTCAGTTTTCAAAATTTCAAAATTCGAATCGGTGAAAAGATAGATAATCACGTGACGCATATGATCTAATTATTAATTTTTTTTTTTTTAATTTATTTCGTTTTTACGTACTTTTTGCAAACTTTGCGTTTCCTTTCATCAGGTTTTTTTCTGAAAGTACAGGGAATATTTTGATTTTATAAACAGATTATGAAAGATCCTCATGCTGGCGTGAAACTAAAATTAGAACCATAGTTTAGTACTACTTCTTCTTCTTTTTTTTTTTGAACTTTGAAATTTTAAAATTAATATGATGAATATCTCTGCGAGTCTTTGAGATACTTGATTGAAAATAATACTGATGATGCATATTAGTATGCTGTATACGATACAACAATAATATTAAACTTTTTTGAATTTTTGAATTTTTTACGATTTTTTTAGTGATTTCTTTGTTTAGAGCATAACTCAATGAATTTTGTATGAAATTAGGATATTTTGAATTC
This sequence comes from Agrypnia vestita, assembly GCA_016648135.1. Lineage (NCBI taxonomy): Eukaryota > Metazoa > Arthropoda > Insecta > Trichoptera > Phryganeidae > Agrypnia > Agrypnia vestita. The sequence goes on from JADDOH010017571.1 coordinate 2,004, forward strand.
TAATGATGAGTACAACTATATTGTACCTGTACTCAAAAAATCATAACGATCTGCATCGTTTTACTTAGTTTTTTTTGATATTATCCTCCGCAAAAAATATATTTTTTTAAAAAAATCTGTAAACAACAAACCCCGATGTGAAATTTCACTACATTAGTGTGAAAAAATGTTCCTTCTTTAAAGTCGTGAAAAGTTCAGCAGATCAAATTTGACATTTGCTTCACAACAAAATGTGACTTTTCAAAGAAAATACTTTTCATTGATTTTCAAAATGGTTTATCTGACCATTACGCTTATTTACAAAGAAAAAAATATTAGAATAAGAATGCGTCATATGTTTTTCATTATTTTTAAGAGAAATTTAAGACGTTGTAGAAAAAATTAACGGCCAGTAAAGCTATTTAAAAAATCCTGTTTTTTGTTAGAATTTTCAAATTGACATTAGTTTATCATCGAATACTTATTAATAAGGCTGTTAAATGTAATCTATATTCAGCTTTAAAATATAAGGGGGTTAAATGTAACATATTCACATGTAGATAAAATGTTTTTCGATAGCTTTAGTTTAGGTACTTACTTGAAATCTTCTTCTTTTAAATGTTCTCTGAACTTTTGTGAGAAATTTTGAACTATATTCAGCCTTACTATATAAGGGGGTAAAATTTAACATATTCGCATGTAGATAGAATGTTTTTCGATAGCTCTTTCAATAAATTTTTGTTTTTTTATTGGTGTAGGTACTGTACTTGGAGATATAAAAAATATATACAAACATTCAATTTTTCATACGAAAACACGCTCTTTTGAGATTAATTAATTTTCATTATTGAATATACCGCATAATATTATAGGGGGTGTTTTTATTCATGATAATATTTTTAGAATAGGGAATTTTTTTCAATATTATTTTTACATAGATGTGACGTCACGATTTCGATCGAGTGGGAAATATTATACAGCATGTTTTTAATGCAAGAATGTTTATTTGTGATCACTCGAAATTATTTTTTTGGATTTTAGATTTTCAAAATTGATGACGTTATTTTTGGAAAACGTTTTTTATACAGGGTGTTTTTTTATGATGGTAATAATGTAAAATTGGGAAAATGCATGTTTTTTCGAAATGAGCTTTTGCATAGATGTGACGTAACGATTTTGAAAATGCGCTTGGATGGGCAATATTATACAGGGTGTTTTTAATGCAATAATGTTTATCTGTGATCACTCTAAATTTTTTTTTGGATTTTAGATTTTCAACATTGATGACGTATTTTTTTGGGTTTTTTTTTTATACAGGATGTTTTTTATGATTGTAATAATGTAAAATTGCATAAATGCGCGTTTTATCGTAATTAGCTCCGCAGGGGGGGATTATATTTTATGATTATTTAAGAAATATTCTAGTGTTTTTTAGTTATTGACGTCACAATTTGGGGATTTTGAATAATTTAAGCGTGACGTTACATTTTAGCCGTTCGGAAAATTATATACAGAGTTGACATTTTGAAAAATTGTTGAAGAGTTTTGTCCAAAATATTTTACTTTGCAAAAACCAAAAATTCATTTTTTAAACCAAAAACCAACAATTTTTTTTTCCAAAAACAAATAAACAAAATCAAAAAACCAAAATCTAAATAAACAATTTTGTCTCATTAGTACTCTTAAATTGGAAATATATATTTTTTTAGATTAATTTGCTTCCAGATTCTTAGGTATGTTTAGGTTAGGTTAGGTTTGGTTGGGTTAGGTTAGGTTACGTTTGGTTAGGTTAGGTTAGGTTAGGTTAGGTTAGGTTAGGTTAGTTTAGGTTAGGTTAGGTTTTGGATTTTGGGTTTTTCTTGGATATCTCCGCGAAGCGATGTCCGATTTCGAAAATTTAAAAAGTCCTAGACGGGCACAGCTCATCCGCGCCTTTTTGCGACAGCTTTGCCGCGCGGCGACTGTCGTCACCCATCGCCTCCGCAGCGGGCATCAGTGACCGCAAAGCGAGAACTGTCTGTCTCACTCACCGTTGCGAGGCCTTTGCGCGGCTTCGAGCGCGCAGTTGCTTCTTCTTACACCCTTCGGTTTTTTAAAGTCGAAGTTCCCACCCCCAAACAAGATCTTTCACGACCGCATTTATCGTCCGATCAATTTAAAAAAATACCACAGATAGCTCTCATCTTCTTCTATCGAATATTATAAACTGGCACAGTCTGCCACCAGGCTAAATTGCACGCGTAGTCGTGCAACGGGCACCTAGTCATATATATTAAAGTTGTAAGGTAGTTTCTGCGAAATTTATATGAAGCCTTTTATTCATTTCGATTTTTTTGCGTTTTTTTCGAATTTTTCACGGTTTACTCCGCAACTATAAGTAATAAAAATATTTATATATAAATAGTAGATAGATACCGCGTGAGAATTTAGTACACTCGATTTTTTCCTTTTTCTTACCTCCGTTCTACGCTCATTCGAGTGAAATTTAATTTTTCTTCAATAACTCGGCCGCCAGACAAAATTCAGAAATTCGAATCGACAAAAAGGTAGAAAATTACATTGCGCATACGATATAATTTATAAATATTTTTTTTCTAATTTATTTCGATTATACATATTTTTTACAAAATTTACAATTTTTTTTCACCTTTTTCAATCGAATTTATTTCTTAAACTACGAGGAATATTTTAATTTCAATAAAAGACTATGAAAAATCAAAGACTCTGGCGTGAATAACTTTTTATTTCAATTTTTTCGGACGTCTCCTTATTTGTTTTCTAAGAACTTTCTTACGAGCGATTCAATTAAACCTATTCCTCTTTGCGAAAATCCTCAGCTGTTTTGAAAATTCGTATGATTTTACTTTAAATATGTTTTTAAGACAAATATCTGAATTAATACAATGTTAAATCATTAAAAAAACTACATATAATTAAAGGTTCACATTTTGGTTTGTATTTTTTATAAAAACACTCAATCCATTAGATGAATTTTATAAAAAGGGAACCAAATTAACATTTTCTGTCACGAAAAATTGATGAATTTCCTATCGAAATTAAGCATTAACCTACAAGGATGAGGAAATGTCAGTGTCAACAAAAATATGCGTTGTTGAAATTAAATATGTAATATCTCGAAACATTTTTGATAAATAAGGAAACTGTTTTAAAAAATGTAAAGTTAAATACATTCTCTATCGATTTTGAGATGAAAAAAAAATTATTTAATTCAATATAGTTGTAAACGAATCAATTCAAAATAAAGTTTACGAAATTTTTTATTCAAATCAGCTGTTTTCGATTAAAATATTTTTAAACATGTTAGGCGTAATAGTGGCGATACATATTCAGGTATGCATATAAAATTAGGTACCTACATACGTTAAATCTTCACCAGGATCGTGTGTTAGAAGCATTAATATTTTATTTTTCCTTTCAGTCGCGCTACGGCATCAGTCGAAGGCGGATGCTTGGCAAATTTGCTCCGAAAATCAGATATAATTTACGTAAGCCAATCTTGTGGACATTTTAAAGCTTTCACATGGAAGTGACGTCACGTTTTCGATAATTTGTATGGGATAATTAATTAATTAATTTTTGTATGAAAAACGCGCTCTTGTGGGAAATATTACACAGTGTGTTTTTTATGATAGTAATAATTTAAAAATTGGGAAAATGCGCGTTTTTTCATTATTGTTTTTACATAGATGTGACGTCACGATTTAGATCGAGTGTAAAATATTATACAGGATGTTTTTTATGCGAAAATTGCGTGCTTTTTCGAAACTAGCTTTGCAGAGGGGCTTTTATTTAATGAATATTTTTGCTTAGTTGTGACGTCACGACTTCGGAAAGGCGATCAAGTGAGAAGTATTATAGAGGGTGTTTTTTTGTTTGGGGATTTTGAATAATTTAGCAGTTAGGAAAATTATATATAGAGTTGACATTTTGAAAAAAGTGTTCTGTGCAATTTTTTTTTTTTAAAACTAAAAACTAAAATACCAAAAACACAATTTAAAAAAAAAAAAAACAAAAAGCATAACCAAATGTTTTTTCCAAAAACCAAAATCAAAAAATCAAAATCAAAAAACCAAAATCAAAAAACCAAATTCAAAAATCAAAATCAAAAAATCAAAATCAAAAAACTAAAATCAAAAAACCTGGAACTTTGGAAAACTTAAATTCTCATAAAAGTATAACATGTATAAAAATATTTTCTTTCATTCGAGTTTCAATTTTTCGACCGTGGTTTCACGGGGAGATTTTCATTTTTTTTTCTGACATACACGATCGGTAGAAATTAACATTACCTAAGTTTCTACGTTTTTAGTTTTTTCCTATCTTTATTTTTAGATCAGTTAGAAACGATTTCCATTTTTATAGATCAACTTAGACATCTTTTGGATTTTTTTAAAAGCTCGATATACTTGTAAATTTTTGATGTTTACTTTATTGGCTGTAACTTCTAAACGCGTCATCCTATTTTGGTCATCGATATCTCGAACAATAGGGAAATAGTTCCTCTATCGAATGTACTAAAAAAAATTTTTTTAACATCGCAGGCTTCAAAATTACGTTCCAAGTTTCGCGGTTTTGGCCGTGGCTTCGCAATGAGGATGTAAAAAAAAATTTTATTAAATAAAATTTGTACAAGTTAACGTGATGTATCTTTCTTCATTTTTAGTTTTTTCTTATCTATTTTTTTAGAAAAGTTATTAAAGAAAATAATTATTTCCATTTTTCCCAGTCCCAGGTAGACATCTATTGAGAATTTTTAGAACCTCGAGATATCGGTAAATTTTTGATGTTTAGTTTATTGACTGTAACTTCTAAACGCGTCATCCTATTTTAGTCATCGATATCTCGATCGATAGGAGAATAGTGCCTTTATCGATCATATTGAAAAAAAATTGTTACATTTACAGACTTCAGCATTACGTCCGCTTTCATCCGAGTTTTGTGGTTTTGACTGTGGCTTCGCGGGAAAATTATTAATTCTTATTCTTAAAACCACAATCTGTAGAATTTAATGTTATCTATCTATAGGCATTTTTATTTATTTTTTATCACTATTTTGAGAAGAGTTACAAAATAAAATATATAAAAATTCCATCCTAATAAATATTTTAAAACTTTTCTTGAAATAATGATAAAAAATAAATAAAAATGCAGAAATATAGACAACGTTAAATTATACAGACTGTATTTTTTGAAATTGTAATTTAAATATTCCCCGCGAAGCCACAGACAAAACAGCAAAACGCGGACGAAAGCAGATGTAATTCTAAAGTCTGCCATTGTAAAAAAAAATAATTTATATGTTCGATAGGAGAACTATTTCCCTATCGATCGAGTTATCGACGGCTAAAATTGGATCACGCGTTTAGAAGTTATGGTTAAAAAACATAAGGAAAAAAATTTAGATAAAACAATAACTTCTAAAACAAATCAACAGATGTCTAATACAGGTCATGGTCAAATTGAATAAATATTTCATTCGTTTATAACTTTTCTAAAAATAAAGATACAAAAAAAATAAAAATTCAGAAAGGTAGATGATGTAAAATTCTATCGATTATATTTTTTAAAATGAAGGTTATAAAAAAAATTAATAGATGTCTCATTAGTAGAGCAAAATTGGAAAAAATTATTTGATTAAGTTAAATTGCTTCTACATTCTTTGGTAAGGTTAGGTAAGGTTGGGTTAGTTTAGGTGAGGTTAGGTTAGGTTATGTTGTGGTTTTTGGGTTTTTCTTGGATATCTCCGCGAAGCGATGCCCGATTTCGAAAATTTAAAAAGTTCCAGAGGAGCCCAGCCCGTCCGCGCCTTTTCAACAGGTCAACAAGGTTGACGCCCGCTTACACCCTTCGGTTTTTACAAGTTGAGGTTCTCTCTCTCCCCATTCGATCTTTCACAACTCTGTCATTTATCATTTCAATTCGGAAAAATACCACATATAGCTCTCTTTTTCTTCTATCGAATCTTATATAACAATCTCCCAAACGCGCAGTCCGATCTTTGCAATCGGGGCGTTACCGGAAAAGTGTTTACCGTCAATCTTTTTCTTCATTACTCAACCAACAGTGAGTCCGTCTTCTTCTTCTTCGTTACTTAATCATCAGTGAATCTGCCGCCAGGCTAAATTGCACGCGTAGCCGTGCAACGGGCACCTAGTACCTATATTAAAAAAAAATATATACGCATATATGTACCTATAAGGGTATATACATTTTTTTTTTAAACTATATATAATGAACTATTTTGAGTAGCTTCAATCCACAAAAATAACTGCACTATAAAAGAAGTATTGTAAACAATATTTCCTAAATAAATAAATATTTTATATAGGTATAGCCAATACGGCGAAAAATTTCAATATATTTCGAAGACAATTTATATATAATTAAATCGGGAACAATAGTAATTTCACATATAGTTTCTTTTCACAAAAATAAATCAAACATTTTATTTATTTTGTCGTATTCGTATTTACATTTACCATAGAAAAGACATAAAATTTACACCGTTTTGGGTGGAATTTGTAAAAAAATAACATTTCTGCATGACGTGCGCCTGGCATAGGACCTTTCGAAGAAGGACGCTATTACACAAAACTCACAGCATTAAAAATACACGTTTTTTTTCTCGATTTGACTATATCTATGGAACAAATTGGTTGGCGAAATAAATGAAGAATTGACATGAAGTTAAGCACAGAAATAAAACTTCTAGCCGTAGGCTTACGGCTAGAATTTTAAATCAACTTTTTCTTAAGACAAGGATTATTTAATTAATATTTGTTTCTCAGAATCTTTACTAATGCACAGCTTTTTTGCTTGTATGTGCTGCACGCCACTGATTATTACTATACTCAAACTACATTAATATTGGGTGTTTTTTTTAGAGATACAGAACTTTAAATTAACACATAAAAATCTTGTTAATGGCATTGGTATTGCCTTATAGACCTCTACAACCGTTGAGCTTGCATTCAAAGATGTATGAATGTGGATGAGGCTAGAGTTGCATGTCAGGATAGAAGAGTGTGGCGCTTTATCCTCTCTGCCTAACCCTACGGCAGTAAGTAAGTAGTGTTTAAGGCTAGACATTCATTTTCCAAATATCAAATGTTGATGTATGGTGTCATTGGATCGTGATCTTTCAAGACGAGAATGAGACGTTAACAAATCTAATATCAAATAAACATTGCACTAGTGCGTATATTTGTATTTGTTGCAAGAGGAAAAGTATGGAGCGCCGACACTAAAATACTCGGAAATACCCGAGAGCAGCTCGTGCTTGTGTATTTTTTGTCCTAATTCTGAATGTTTTAAGTCTAGAATTAAAAAAAAATGTATTTATAATTCTTCAATAATTTATGAATTGTAAAAAAAATCACTGTTTTTTAATTTAAAAATTATGTCGCAGAAGCACATTTAGATATTATTTTGACATCCAGCTGTCAAAATGTTCGTGAATTCAACTGAATTCTAATTATTTTTGATCTAGAATTAAAAAAAAAAACTACTGCAATACTATGAATTGCATTAAAAAAAAATTAACACCCAATTTTGTTTACTTTAAAAATTATGCCATACAGTGAATCAAAATTTCGCGAGGCCTTCAAGGTAGTGGTGGATCCATTCTGTACTAAGTATGTACTACAATGTAATACTAAGTTACCACAATTTTTATGTATTTTATTTCGTTTAAAGTTCTATAACTAAAATCTAAAAAACACCCGATACATCAAAAATTACAGAATTTTACATTCTAGCTGAGTTCGTTGGCATCCCGGTGCAATAAAAATTTTTGAAGAACATTTATAGCTATATTTTCTACACACTGCAATGTAATCCTCTTAAGATTAAAGCTGGCCGTATGTACGTTCGTACTTACTAAGACTTCTGCGATCACCCAGCCCATAAACAACAGCAGGCCTCACGATGGTGTATTTTAACTCCGGTGCAAGATGTTGTATCTCTGTTTCAACTTGACTCTTCCACTTGGAAATGTAAGTCCATGGCTCAACAGGTCCATCTTCCGAATGAGGTGACTGCAAATATTAATAAACCAAAATGTATTATACCCAGGAATAAACAGGTGAATTTAATACATACATTATTTTATCATTTAAAATTTAATATAAATAAAATAAATTTAAATAGTGTAAATATAGTTCGTGGCATATTAAATATGGCAAATATTAATAAACCAAAATGTATTATACCCAGGCATAAACAGGTGAATTTAATACTAACATTATTTTAACATTTAGAATTTAATATAAATAAAATAAATTTAAATAGTGTGAATATAGCTCATGGTATTACTTGTTCAAATAACTATTAGGAGTACATAATAACATTTCACTTTTAAACCCAGATTAGCTTTAACCGGTCATATGCCGGAGCGATTCTGTCTACGTGAATATTTTTGTATCCTCTGTGTGCCAGATGTGCTCTCTAGACATGTATGCCAATTTTACCTATTTTACCTCTGTTTATGTGTTTTTTTGAAAGAATGAACAAGTTCTATTCGTCAAGTAACCTCATTTGCCGTGAAAATGGGACAAAAAATCATTCCAAACGTTGTCTTCGAACCACGCAGTAATTGTGTTATTTATCTGTTAAAAAAAGTTTTTTTTTTAAATAAAAAAGTATTAAAATTAAGTATTTTTATATTCTTTGATATATTTAGAACGAAAATATCGAAATACAATATTATTGCTTCTATGGTTTTATTTGATAAAGATGTGCATACATTTCTGACAGTAAATTTCGTTACTTATTTTCATAATTAATGAATAAGTAATTATTGAAGTCTGTTTATGTATTGAGAAACCAGAAACTGCAACTTCTTAGCGATTATTGTTGATTTTTACATGAATATAAAATCATCGCAAAAAAGTGATTTTTCTTTATAGTAATTAAGATTCTAGGCACAGGTTGGATTCTTATTCACAGGCATAGATGAACTAGCTACGTATTAATTATTTGGCCAGTGTGTAAAATGAAATTGCTTTTACTTTCATTAATAAAGTTTAAATATTCAAAAGTTATGTTTAATTAATTTTGACGATTAAAATCAGCCTCTACTATCTGTAACAATCCGATATGGTAGAAAAGATGTTCAGCGACAGCACAAAGCAATAATTTATCTGACGTATCATATAATCGTTATGTATTCATGTCACACCTGTAAACTCAAGGATTTAATCAAATAAAATCTGCATTTAAATTACCGCACTTCCAAGAATTGATTAAAAAGAATATGAATTAATTTATTGTTGGTTTTTTTTTATTATTCGGCTATTGAATATAAAGTTTGTATTTAAAATTCATTACAATACAACAATTAACTAATTTATTCATATCCTTCTATTCTTAGTTCATTCCCAATATTATTATGGATAAGTACGGCTGGCGGTTTAATTAAAATCAAATAAAACTTAATACAAACATAATATGTTGCTTTCTCCATTCTACTAACCAACTTATCATTGGGCTGTTTCTCTGTGGCATAGAGGATAGACCGCTAAATCTTTCTCAACGTTCCCCCCTCATTCATTTGTTCACATAAGTGATTTGGTCATGTGGAACAAATGAATCGTATTCACTATGCTAAGATTAGATTTACATTCAAACCTAATTTATTCAAACTTTCACCATTTCAAAATTACTTTACCGCGTATATACTTATGTGATCTCATTCTAAGCATAGTATTCAGTGTACATTTATTACAATTTTGTCGGCTACAACCTTCACTTCCCTACAACAATGTGTACCGCTAGTTTAGTGTCAGTTGACAGGTTTCGATTAGAAATTATTGCGTTCAAAGCCATTCTCTTTATTTTCTGCAGTGTCCCTCTGTCGCTAACAGGACAAAGACTGCGGTTTTATCAGGGGTGGATCGCTGATAATTAAAAAACGGATTGTAATAAGATTGGAGCCGGAGCAAGAAGTGCCTTCTGCGTCCCTGGACTCGGCGTATTTATTTCTTCAACCAACACCCGACCGCCTCTACGATTCGGCTGTCCCGGTGTATCGACCAATGGAGTGGGCACTTACAAACAACATGCACCCCCACTAACATCGTCAACCGTGACAGAACCATGTCCAAGCCATTATTCCAGTTTATTTACATAATAAAAAATTTAAAAGGCACATCTCAGGGTCATCAATAAAAACCTGGATTTTCATGCCGATTTTAGGAGTACCACGCAATCCTGATGATCAAATTCTGTATGGAACACCCTCCTTTAGATATCTCTACTTCCTAAACACACACTACTTCCTACAACAAATGTACTTCCTAAACACACTACACATTTGTTTTAAACAATTATCACCTAACAGCATTTTGCTTTTTTCACTTTTATTCTTCTCGAATGCGGTCACATTCGATTTCTTAATTTTATCCATTCCACTAGATATAAGAAAAACATTTTCTGTTAAAAATTGAATATCGGTAACAAACTAAACATAAGTATGAAGAATACATATAAAATGATATAATGTAACAATCAGATTAGTTTCCACTGATTTTTAAACATATATAAAAATTGATAATATAGGTAACAAACCTTCTCACTGCTGTACATGCACCCTGAGGTGACTTCTACGTATCTCTTGACTTTGAGCCGCGAGCACTCTTTGGCGCAGTTCATGCTGAGAGTAAGGATCCCTTCTTTGTACACAGGGTCCGTCTGGCCGGGCTTGGTCTCCCCGGCGCAGTTGATGACCGCCTCCCAAATGCTGAAATCGGGACCGGGCTCCAGAGCCGCTGCGCATGATGCTGGAAAAGTATTGTTTTATGATTATTAATGAGTAAATATTTGTTACCCTACCATGAGCACTATATGAAATTTGACAGAATCATAACTTAAACCTTTTTGGAATAAATACTTCCAAATTATAAAAATCATATCTTTCCCATATGGAGCTAAAATTAATTAAAATTATGAAACAGCAAATAATATTCAAAGCTATTTTCATTATTTTAATATGTCATGAACATAAGTTTTAAGTACTTACTAAAAGCTCTATAGACGTATACAATTAAACATACAAACATAAAAATTGCTGATCAATCCCGATAATCTCGTCCAATTATTCGGTTCGGGATTGATCTCGTAAAATGCCTTGAGATCTCGCGGGATCGGGATTGCATTCCCTAGTTACAGCTAGTATGTTATACTATTAGTACACAAACATATACCATCGTAAATTTGGTCCAACTCCACATTAGTAGGGATAGCAAAGTTAAGGCCCGGTTGTTTCAAGTTCGATCAAAGTAAGCGGTTGAGTAAAGCATAGATTTTTACGAAAACAGATCGTCTGATTGGTGGAGAACGTAAAAATCTATGCTTTAAAAGAACGCTTACTTTAATCCAACTTGAAACAACCGGCCCTAAGTGCTGGGCAAATTGTTGGGTTTGTTTGTTTAAATTGTTGTTAAAATATATCCTCAAGCAGATACACTAATTATATTCATTTTTTAACCATATTTCTGATATTCAAATTAGGTTTTCTAATAAAATTGGGTTAAATTTTGATTTTGATTTTTGTCTGAAGACAATTTGCTTTTCAGATTGTGTGCACAATTTAATTAAGGTTAAGAAAAATCATCGTACATACAAAGGCAGGCCATCTTAGGGTGCCGATTGGTGCCTAGAGGTGCTCGATTGTTTGGGTATTCAGTGTGCAACCGTGTGATAAACCATTGTTCTGATGATATGATTATGCGAGTCACACAAGAGGGTTTGCACACAATGCTATAATTTCCATAACACACCAAATTAATATAGGGAGGACAATCAACACAGCACACCAGATTACTACAGTAGGGTAAAATATTTTTTTATATACATAGTTAATAAAAATGAGCTTTATTTTCACCACTTTTGTATTGAAAAATATCAACATTTTACAGAGCCCATGGCCCCTTTGTCAGGATACAATTGTATACTAATTATTTCATAATTATATGTTTACATATGTTTATATATATGTTTATATATTATATAAAACAATAATAATTAAATTCAAAATCAAAATGCAAGCATAAAAAAATAGTTTTTTATATGCTTGCATTTTAACTGATTGCAAATTGCGTTTAAGTGTGGAAAAACGTATAAATTTGTATTCAGAACACGGATAACACATTCATATCCCAGTAGTAACCCAATATATTTTCGATAAATTAACCTTTTCTGGGTCACCTCTAATTGATTCATCTTATTAGTTTTAAATAATAAAATTTAGTATCATCAAAGAAACTATCTTTTCTCAAAGAATTGAACAAAAAAATTTCTGTCGAATTGTCAAAAAAAAGTCGAAGGGAGATTATTTTTATTATTATTATTATTGATAATGGGCAGGCAGCTTAAGCTGATAGGCCCACATCACTGTCTCTCATTTGAATATCCAGCCTATTCTTAAATTGGTTGACACTGGCTGCAGACACAACGCCCTCAGGCAAACTGTTCCACATATTGACCACTCTATTGCTTAATGCATGCTTTCTTGGGTTACACGAGAACCGAGACTTGTTCAACTTCAGGTGATGTCCTCGAAGGCCCACATTAGTGTTTAATGCAAACATATCTGTCATATTAGGAATATTGTAGTAGCCCGATAGAATCTTGAATGTCTCAATGAGGTCACCTCTTGCTCGTCGCTCCTGGAGAGTCTCAGCCTTTCCGCGTATTCCAGGTTTTTAAGACCCAAGGGCAATTTTGTGGCTCGTCTCTGAGCATTTTCCAGTAGAACTATATCTTTAACAAAATATGGATTCCAGATCTGAGAGGCATATTCGAGGAGAGGCCTCACATATGTCTTATAAATAGTTGTGAATAGTGGTATTGTCAGATGTTGGAATGATCTTCTCACTAAATACAAAATAGAGTTAGCCTTCTTAACCACACTCGCTATGTGCTCACACCATTTAAAATAAAGAAGATCAAAAAAAATTTGTGTTTGATGGCCAAATGTCACTATTTCATAATAAATGTGTTTTTACAATTCGATTCAAAATGCTTTAAATTCGTAAGGATGTGTCTAATGTTCTGATTTCAAGGGTTTAACATAAATTTTATATTTTACAAAACTATGTTCATAACTCATTTTGGCTAAAAATGGAGTTGTCACATTTTGACACTCAACACCTCTAGCAGAATTCAGAAATGATTTTGTTTTCATTTATGACTATGGATGTAACGCCAAGAAAAAATTGAGTCACACCCTCAACTGATGATAATTAAATTTTTCGTTGACCCGAAAAGATTATCTACAGGTGTTTTTTTTTATTTTAAATTAATTTTAAAATTAAATTAATTTTAAAATTAAATAAAAATCATGTTTGCTTTATTGGAGAGATAATTTTATGACATTTGTTTTGACCAAGAATCTGGCATTTTCATCAAGACCTCCCTTTCACCCTTCCTCACCTACACCTCACAGTCGAAAACTACTTGTCGAGCACTGATGTGTTGTTTTTGTCACCATATATCGAACTGATTCTCAAAGTCAACAGTTTCAGAAGATTTTGCATCAAATTGACAAAACAACTCAAATTGGAAAAATGTGTGGTGACCATTGAATTTGACCATCGAAATCGTCTCAGATTTGGAGGAAGGCAACATTCTTGGTAGTGATGATTTGACAAATTCAGTGCTTTTTCCATTCCCTAAATTATAATCCCCATCTCCTTGTTCCCGGTGATTCGCATCAGGATAAACATTAGTGTTTAAATTTGATGATAATAGCATGATTTTCAAAATAAATTGCACAATTTGCAAGCTTTGATCTAGTGTAAATATGTGTATTTATGGTGAAAAGACAAACCAAAATGAGCACAAAGCAGTTTTGATTTAAATTTAAAGTTCTCTACCTCTAAGAAAAACACTATATGATTATTGCAATTGATCATGTAGGAAAAACACAAAATTTTAAGGAAGTTATTGAGGAAAAATGGCAGGATAGGAAATGGCATGCTCTTTGAGAAAGACATTGCCGACTTACATAAGACCGGAATTTTCCACGTGGCTAATTAAATGTTCTCCTTTAGTTAAAAGTTCTTCTTCTATCCACTTTTGACCAGACCACGACCTAACTCCTAGTGAATAATTTCCAAAGTTAATTTGTGTAATTACCTAAGTGTTTTAATGACAAAGGAGACAAAAATATCCAAATATAATATATCCACGACACTTTACCTTCGTGTACACTATTTATTAATTGCTACTCCCAAACATTTTTATTCAGAGTGTAGAAAATATGCTGTAAAAAAAAAAAAAAGGACAGTCCGGAAGTCGTGGACTTACGTTAATAATTGATCAGAGATGGAGTTCTACAATGGTACGAATGCCATTGGATAAATAAAATAATAACTGGGACACACGTAAAATTTAACATTTTATTAAAAATATTTACATTTTAATCATAATGTGACTAAAGCATGAGGAGTGCCCGCAGAGAGATATTTTTAGCCGTTGAATATAACAAAAAGGAAATCAGTGTAGATAAGGATTGTTCAGACTACACAACACAGCGGTTCTAAACATATCTGGAACGTAGCTCTTCAATTCAAAACATAAATTGACTAATTAAATATTTGAATCTGAAATTCCATTGATTATGTTTTTATAAATATTTAACATATATTTATTAGCTGTAAATACACCACAAAAATTGACCCCGTATGTGAAAAGCATTACCAAATGTAAAAAAAATGGGCCATTTTAAGTTGGCCTAGTATTTGGTACATTTTTAAGTGGTAGATATTTTTTTAAATATTGTATTCTATTATGTTTTATTTGTTAGTTACTACCTCTTTAATAACATGTCACACATGATTATTATTATTTTTTATTTATTAATATCTAAGTTTACATATTATATGATAAACATTATTTAATTTTAATAGATTTTTTTCAAATTTTTTAGTCCCATTATGTATAAACTTGTGTATGAAACCGGAGAATGTCACAAGTGTGATAGATATTAATTTCCATATCAGATATACTGACAACTTTTAGGCTTTAATGTAAATTTCATCTATATTTGGTAATTATTTTAAATTATACAATAATGTGGGACATAGTTTAATAAATATTTAAGAAAACGTGCTTTCACATTTGGAACATCTTTTTTAACCACACATCTAAACGCTCACACACGCACACACACACATAAAAGCATTCACTACACATTCTCGCAAGCTGAATGCATAGGTATATGAAAAAAAAATATTTTAAAAATAACTGAATGTTGGCAGCTTCGCAACTCCATATGAATTTTATACAACATTTCATCGCGTACAGGAATAGACATAAATATATTAAACAGTCAATTTATGAAGATAAAAATGACAAAATTGAAAACACTCACCAGGATTGATGAGGTTGGCACTCCTAAACTCCACTTTAGGATTTTCAAATATCAGAGCGTGTTTTTTATTCAGCCATGCAGTTTGGGGAGGGACTTTGTCGATAACGCGGACGCCGCTGACCAAGTCGTTAACGATCAAATATTCTACCAGGTTCCGACCGATGAAACCGCATCCTGCAAAGCGTCCACAAACATCGATTACAAGGCCAATTACAAATAAAAAATGGGAGAAAATAAAAATTTCAGTTCCGTTTGATTATTTTGAGGTCACGAACTTTCGAGGGAATGCAGTTACACAATAATCTTCGCAAGAACAATAATCCCATTATCAGAATGCATTCTGTACTCTAACGGTTGTATAATTC
>JADDOH010017572.1:0-60997 GCA_016648135.1 Agrypnia vestita
CATGATGGAAAAGATAGTGTAAACACCGAGGTGGTTAGTAATCGCTCTAGGCACTGCTGTCATGAAAACGCTTAGACCACACACTGCACAACAGACGGCTACCAAATTAGCAGAGTTTCAATTGGAATGGTCTAAGGACATCCACCGTACTCTCCGGACCTTGCCCCAACAGATTACCATTTTTTTCGAAATTTGGATAACTTCTTGCAAAGGAAAAAATTCAACTCCGATGGGGCAGTCCAAACCGCCTTCAAAGATTTTATTGATTCCCGTCCGAATGGTTTTTTTAGTAAAGGGATCGATGAACTACCTATGATATGGCAAAAGTGCATAGATAGCAATGGTACAAACTTTGATTAAATAAAAATATTATAATAAAAAAAAATCGGCTTTATGTTCCTCCCATACTAAACGTCAATTTCATATGTAAGGACCTAATATTACATTCTCATATCAAACTTGCTAATATTTTGTATCATTATTATGGAATCAGTTAAACAAGCTAATAGAATTTAGAATTGAAAACAATAAACGAATTATAATACCAATCGCCAAAACAACAAATTCAATCGCCTTCAAAATAAAATTAAAAAGCATGCACCTCAACAAACATTAGATTCGAGTAAACTTATCTTTAATTTAATAGATTTAAAATTAAATTCTCAATCCTTTCTAAAGGATTCAATTTTGTTTTAGTACCTCCTAAAATACCAAATGAGAACTTCATTACTGGAATAGAATCAGCGATATGCAGACTAACTGATAATATAGCAGATGCTTATGCTTGCCCTGAAGATGCCTGTTGTGATTCAGGCGAAACGTCGGTTGACGAATGATCCTTCTGAGGACCAGATTTTGGCACGGGTTACCCCCAAAGAAATTAATACTAACATTTCTAACACCCGTGAAAACCTTTACTTAAAGTAGTTTCTCGAATATCTCGCGTTTCCTGTAAATGGTCTCCCTGAGAAGACCTAGGCCGACGTTTCGACACGGTATCTCGTACCATTGTCAAGGCCTCAAAAAAGCCTCAAAAGTTACGGACTAGCCGTACTTGTTCGCGGGTGACATAAAAGTCTCCCACCAATAATAATAATAAATCTCAAATAAATATATATATATACGGGACATTCTCCTCCAGTAATTTACCTTTATAGTTTCACCGTATGCAATTCATCACCCCAATAGAAATATTGTTATAGTAGGTACTGCGAAAGTAGAAATACCAGATTGATAACTATTTAAGTTGCTGGCACAAATCGCTGCTTTGATTAGAAATATAATTTTCTTAAAACCGCTTATAAAATTATAATATATAATTGTAGAATAAAAGGCCATTTTCCCCTACAGGCATGTTATTCTGTGCAACCAACATCTTCGTGCCAGTTAAGAAAATGTCGAGTTTAATCAAGTAAACAGTGTGTATTGACTTCTCAGTGGCAAATTAACTTTGGTAGTAAGTACTTCCAGATCCGGTGAAATTAATTCTGAAAATGAAAGTCTTTTAGTGTACTATTTAGGTACGATGAAGTTGTGGCATTAATTTAAGAGTTTATTTGAAGGATAGCGAAAAAGCTTTTTACTGGCAAAAGCTTTTTCTCAAGTTAGATTAAGCTAGCCACAATACCCCAACTGACAACCGTTTAATTAAAGGAGTGATTGAAACAGTATAAAATATACTACATATTATTCTATGGTGTTCCTTCTCCGACTTCCATAAAAAATAACAAACCTTCTTAATCGGCTCGTTAGATTTTTGTAAGCACATTCTCCAGTGTAGTCTATGGCTAGATACCGAATAATTTTTATTATCTGTGCATTAGTATGGAAATATTTTTTATAACGTGGATATATTTCAAGTTTCTTCACACTCTTCAGAAATTACATTTAGAATTCTTTCATTCACGCGTAAAACTTAGTTTGATTACGTCAGTAGCAGAAAAGTTAGAAAATGGCTGCCTATTCTATTATATAAGCACACTTTATGATTAAATGATTACACAGCATAAACATGGATAAATTATTATATGTTATCGTTACCCCACAAACAGAGTATTCCACAAATAAAAGTTTCCAATTATACACAAACTATTACTATTCGTTTTGAATTACATAATATATCACTTTTTACCTGTTGGGTTGGTGACCATATATTAATATATGAGTAACAAGAAAATCTTTGTCCACCACTATTTATAAAATTATCAATATGTTTCGGGGGCAATGGCCCCTTCTTCAGGATACAATGTATACTAAAAATTAAAATTCGAAGCATAATGACTACACAACAGTTTAATGGGTAACATTAAAATGTAGGTAGGTAGGTACTGTTTGAGTTTTGATTCAAGAGTCAGGTGAACGATCAGTTTGTCTAGCAAACAAATCATATAAAATCAGTAAGCAGTCGTCGATTATCTATATACAGAGTTATTTGGAAATCGTATTTTGATGATTTACTCATTAATTAAACGTTAGTTTTTTTATGAAAGACATTTAAATTATTATTTAAAAATAAAAATTCCGAAGCTTGAAATGTGCCAATAAATTACGTCGTTATAAAAGAGAATGCAGCGGCGTCATTTATTGGCACATTTCATACTTTGGAATTTTTATTATTAAAAAATAATTAAAGTGTTTTTAATAAAAAACTAACTATAAATTAGTGAGTAAAGCCCGAAAATATGAGAATAAATAGAATATTCTGTTGAAAATCATCTCTTTTTATGAATAAAAAGCGTTTTAAAATTAACAAAAAACGTAATTTTTTTGCAAATTTAAAATGTTATAACTTTATTAATATTGAATATTTCTTAATTATCTTAGTATGAATTCAAGATAATGAAGTAAAATTTATACGTATAAAAAAACATATTATGCGTACATATAAATATTCATTTAAATATTTTGTCTCGTCTAACTAAGGACACTAAAAACGATTTTTTTGGCCGTGGCCTGTTGATTAATGCTTATATTTTCTTAATAATGTTCAGTTTATTACTTTTATACAAGAAAAAGAGTTCTATCCAAGTTATCGCTTTAAAAATATTGCATTGTCTAGAATATACATTCTGATATAGATGAATAATAAAAACCCACATTTTCGCAATAAAAATGCCAAAATATGCATTTGCAGTGAATGTCCAGTCTTAAGAATCTAATAATATTTTTGATAACTCCAAGTTAAAAAATAATTTTTAGACTGCAGATGATTGTTCAACGAGACAGTATTTCAAAAAAATTATTTTAATACCAGACGATATGGTGCTGAACCTGAACTGGTATGGTGGAATTTTGTTGATTTAACAACAAAGATTTGAACAGGATTGACACTGAATATATATTAGCTTGTCGAATCGTAAGCCCAAACAATAGTAAAAAAAGGTGGTAAAAAACATTCCCTGAAATGTTCATGGTCTTGCAATCGGATGGAAAGATTAAAGCTACTGTTTTTTTAGGAAAAGGGGGGTACCCTGCTAAACGATTTAAAATATATGTGTATCATTAACTGAAAAGTAACTTTTTGGTCTGTTGTAACAGATAAAAAATGCCGTTATCTTTATGTTATAGAAATAGTTACTTACTTTTATGTTATAGAAAAGAAGAGGAAACTCGACCGAAGTAAGTGACAACGAAACATAGCCCTTGCACAAGGACTATGTTTCGTTGTCTGATCTTTAGAATTGTTTTGTCCAAACATTAAACCATTCTCGTCACAGTTCAGATATAAGTCCGTCCAACTATTATTTATTCCCAAATACAAAAAAAAAACAATCGAGCGAAGTAATTTAACCGGGACAAAAAAGCTAGAAGTTTGGTTATTGGCCTTTGGAAGTTGAAGAGTCCAAAAACAAAACATTTATTTTCGAGTGTATAAATAAACACACAGAAAGAGTTGAAAAATGTGTCAAACTCACAGGTGAATATATTGAAAAGGAAAAATAATAAATTGTTTTTTTTACCTCTTTCGTTTCTCGAATTTCTCGACCTCCTCTCGTAAGATGAAAAACGTTCTCTTAATTTTTTATGTTGGGGTAAAGGAGAGTTAGTTTTCATCATAGAAAATTCGCTGGATATTCGGCGAATCGTATTTCAAATATATCGAAAATAATTTCGATTTTATTAATAAAAACGAAAACACTTTGAAAACCAACCATTTATTGTAATTTATAAAAATTTCTGCAGTTTTATCTGCATAAAAATGATTGCGATCATTACAAATTCATTTATAAACCCTTAGTATATTAAAAATAAGGGCTCAAATAAAAAAGAGTTAAAGCAAATTAAATAATATAAATTACCCAATCCTTTTTGCAAATAGTGTTATTCATCTATCTTATGTTTGTACTTCCAATTTTAATTTTATTAAACCCCAACGAAAGGATCAATGCCCCCCAAAAAATTTTAAATATTCAACTAATAGTGGATTTTTACAAAATAATTTCTGTTTATTGTTACGAATAATAATGTTACCAAGTTTTTTGCTATCATTAAAGACATTTAAATTTTGACTAGGTGTGTGTACTTTTGCACGAAAACGTATTTTTTTAAAGTTTTTCGTATTCCTCGACTCCATCGATTAAATAATAGATTAGTTTATGCATTTTTTATTATGTTCTACACTTATAATATTTACAAGGCATTTTTAATATCAGTGTCCTTCTAATTCATTCATTTTTTAACATATGTAGGATACAATGAAATACTTTGGAAATTATACGAAAGATTAGTTTAGCAATAATATCGGTATTAAAATTATAAAGAAGTCAATGAATTAAGATGTGGTATTGGTAGATAAAATAAATTTATTTTATAGTTTTACGTAGTACTGTGTTCATATATTATTAGAGTAGTAAGTAAACATTATAAGTGCTATCTTTATCTAAGCTATTTATATGGAAAAAAAAATATGTGTGGACTGGCGTGGGTATTGCAGGGATAATGCGCTGTCATGAGTGATCACTTTATACAATGCATCGTTCACCACTTCCATCCAAGACCGCTAACAAATCTATCAAATTTTGGAAGTTGCATATCTATTTATTTATATATTATATTTATCCACTTTCTTTTGATTTTTATAAGTACTATAATAATATATTTATAAGAAGCTAACGCCATCTGTGTTTTTTCAAAAATTGTCATTTCCAATAAAACAGTATAGATGTTGCCGCTAATAAATGAAACTTCTATATTTTTAATTAGAGTATATGAAGCAATATGTTATATGCTTATCTTTATAAATATGAATTTTATAAACATATTTATATATATGTATTAAGAGTTATATTTATCTTGATAAATATTTTTATTAATTTGAGCATTTGTATTATTTTGTTTCACATAATACCAATATAAATTTATATATAAATAAATTTCAATAAAAGAATACAGCCTTGTGATTGGATTTAAGGCCATATTTAAAAATTAAATTAATAATCACATGGTTATTGTTTTTTAATGATTTATGTTTACCGACAACTAGGCATCTTTGACAGATAAATAAAATATTATGCTGTGTTTTTGCCTTAGCCGTATCTGACCGCATTAATTTGTTCGTCATGAGGACTAATGCCAAGAAAAATTAAATGATTAAACTTGACAGTAATATGTCTACAGAACTCCAGTGGATCTTTGACACGTGACATAGTAGGGTAGTCACTTATCCTACTAATAGAATATCCTTTACGAAGTCATGAAATGCTAACATAATTGATGAAATTATTCCAGGATTGCCAGAATTTTAAACACAATTATTTCATTCATCAGGAGTGGGTGATAATTTTCCTCGATATGGTTGAAAACTGCATTTAAGAGGTATTCGAGACGTATTAAAATACAATATATACTTGACTCCTCAAAAATAATCTTTCAAGAGAAAAGGCAGTTATCAGAAGCTGTTTTCCTTACCTATAATAATTAGTTAATGTGGATAAACATGTTAAATTAAATAATGTACTGTAAATGCGGAAAAATACACAAACATGTTTTTACTAATCGAGATTTTAATTAAATTTGTTTTTAACCGGTGTATCGAGTTTATTTATTAAAAGCAATCGGTTTTATAACTATGATGATTAATAACTAATCCTTTAAATAAAATTATTATCTATTGTTTACAAAATTCAATGTTAAATAAAAACACAAGAGTTGGTCTCTTTTCGGAAATATACAGCGATAAAATTTATGTATCTTTATTTTTTAATGAACCAGTAAAAATATTGTAATAATACTGTCGGCATGTAATATTAAATGAAAAAAAAATAGTAGGCATTGTATAAAAATACAAAAAATGGTATTAAAAAGTGATGGGAAAATGAGCTTAAAGATCGGAAATAATTGGAAATATTTTTTGTTGGAAACATACAAACATAATATAAAGCATCCAAGACCCTTGGACAGCATGTAGTCCCGCAGGCGGTACAAAACAGAATTACAATAATGAAATTCTGAATACGTTGGTTTCACGTACAAGAAGTACCCACATGATTCATTATATTCGTGATAAAAATCACAGTCAAGCGGAGGCTAGAATGTACTATTGTTCTTACGTTGAACAAAAAATTACCGGTACTATACCATCTCATGAATCTATGGTATTCGTAACTGTCAAAGTGACAATGGATGGTATTCTGGTATTTTTTGTTGTTGTAAATTTTCTAATGTGCATTCCTCTTTATTATAATTATAAGCAGACGCTTTTAATTGGAAAGTATACATATTCATTAACTTAATTTGTATTTAAAGTATTTAATATCAACGTCTCTGTCTCTTTATGTGCATCTCTTTCATTTTAAAAAAGATTCGTGCATGTACTCATGTACGCGCGGTAGAAATTATACTTAAAAACTGTAATAAAGACAAAATTATATACAATACTAATGACGCTCGAAGTATTGAGTTGTAAAAATGTACACTGATCTTTGTCGATTATATTATTACGGAAAAGAATTAAAACTCATATTTACATAAAAACTCGAATATTAAAAATTATTGGGGCAAACAAAAACTGCGAGTGGACGGCGGCTTCAAGCGAGCGTCCAAAAGAAAATAAGTTAAATGACGCAAAACCATGGACCCTTATCATATTGCTTTTTGGCATTTTTGTGTATTGTGAGACAGCCGAGTAATTTATTTTTGTAAAATTTTATTTATTATTATTATTTTGTAATCCTGTAATAAATATTTAGTGTAGATTTTACCGACAATATTGTTTCGTTTAAACACCTGACCCAATAGATTTTTTTAAATAGAGTTAAATAGACTTAATTTTATATCAATATTTTTTTTAGTCCTACGTATGTTCTAAGAACACAATTACTGAATTTTGTTCGCAGATGGATCATTGTTTATAATATTTAATTAATAATAACTTACCTTTCAATAAAATTTTAGAGATGTGTAATTTTTGTTGGGGGGTGGGGTAGATTCGGTGATTGCTGCATTGGTTAAAGTGATCACTTAAGCCAGCCACGACAGATTGCAAGCCCTGTGGACCCCCAATAAAGACTTCCATACATGCTTTTACATATTAAAATAGACAAGTCTCTGTAAGCATGTATAATTTATCTTAATTAACAATATTTTTTTCAACTAAATTGAATGTTCGTGCCACTAAATATAGATATAATTCGGTCTGCAGTTTTAAAAAAAGTTTTTTAGGCTCCTTGAGTGACCCAGTACTCGTAAAAGTAAAAAGAATGTAAAAATAAGGTTGAAATAAGAGATTAAAAAAATGTTACGAAATTTTCTTGTGACAAATTATGCTGGGGTACACATCCTGAAAAATCATATTTTATGTCAAAATTATTTGTATGGTACACATTTCATAGTTCATACTAGGTAATTCATGCGGATCACAGTGCTGCTCGTCTAATCAAAGTAAGAGTCAAAGCTTCCTTCATTTTACAAAGAGGTAAGAAAAAACAAAAACAGAAATCTTGATAAATTATGCAGTGGATGCACTTTATGAAGATAGCGACGAAGACAATATTTACGAATATTTATGTCACCACTGGGTCCTCTGGTTGTAACCGACAACAATTTAGAAAATTAGGAATTTAATGTATTTATTATGATAACTAAAGTATTTATTTTTGCGTATTTAAATACCTTACTAACTTTTACCAAATAAGCTTATTTTATAGAAGAAAAAAAATTCGTTCCAAACTGAGTCTCTACAGGTTAAAATTTATTTTTGCTTACTTATTACTAAGACATAAATTGTACTTTTTAAGAGTACTAGGTTTTAAGTTTGAATTTTTCTTTCGTTCAAAATTTAAAAGCACGTAGTAATTTTTAAACCAGTGAAACATATTGCAATCAGACTGTGTAGTAGGGTGTGTCACTTTTTTCATCTTTCGATTATTCAAATTTAATAGTTCTCAAAAGTTGCATTTTTTATGTTATTAAATGCTGTATTTACAGTTTTCCTTAATACTGGTACTTTTGGCTAGTTAAAAAGCCTTGAAATATAGAAAAAGTTGCAAAATAATGTTCCAATCAGAACGATATATTTTTTGTATTTGCCAATTGTATTAGTAATAATATAGCCATCATAAGGATAAGGTCATATTTAAGTTCATTTTGATAATCTGTTAGCATTAAATACCTACCCCCGTTCGGGCAATTTCGGCTTGTTTCGGGTTGCGCTCCCGTTATGCGCGCCTCATTAGGTCAGACTCCATACCGAACATTTGTATTTGTTTGCTTACTTATTTTCAACCGTCGTAAAGTTTCTACATATTATACGTAATAAATGTAAGTGTTTTATTCATTCATGAAACGAATCACAATGGCATCGAATCCGTCAAGTTCAAAAGAAACCAGAGGTCGTACGAAATTACGTATTTTTGAGAAATATACCGAAAAATACAAAAATACTATGTTACCAACTTATGGAGATGTTTAAAGGCATTGAGAGTGGGCGCGTCATGAAATGAAACAGTCAAGTAGTTTAGAACCACAAGCAAAAGTCATCACTTCTCAAGTGGCTCGAACCGTTCTTGAAGTTTGGAAAAATGCAAGCATTGTGAGCCAGCTTCTATTATCATATTGCAAACAGTATAGGCTACTATCGAAAAAATTCAACAAAGAACCAAAAAGTCAATCGTATTTCGATAAACTAGAAAACTTTATAACTAAATCAACAATTCTTTTTGACATTGCTGCGTGCAAATGCAAAAATTATTCTTCTTGTAAATGTGGAAAAAATAAAACTGTTCCAATTAAAGACCACCCATTTCTCGAAGACCAAAGAATCTTCAGATGCATAGGCATTGAAAACATAGTTAAAGGAAGAGAAAATTGAGAAAATACAAAAAAAATCGAAAAGTTGATTGAAGTATGTGATTGTTATGGCGTATCGCACAGTGCAGGCGCTGCTATTGATTCGGCTACACTGAGTGATATCAGGGAGGCATAAAATGTTGACAAATGACAACAAAATTGTAATAGAATAGGGTATATGAGAGTTTTGAAAGCTCGAGCCTCGCAAAAATCATTGTCGAGATCTTTTGTGATACCACAAATCAATTTTGAGAGCAATCATTATTACGACATGATTTTCTGGCAGGATGAGAAACTTATACTGACTGAACTACCGCTTTTGAGCTATGTACTTATAAAATGAAGAGCTGAGGACAGTTTTCGTTGAACGAAATGTCCGAATATTCGATTTTCCCAAGTCCCTGCCACATAGTCAGTAGAAAGAAATCTACTGACTGTGTGTGGCAGGGAAATTTGTGGATGCCTTAAATTGACGACTGTAGCTGCAGGTTCTGTCTTAGAGGAAACAGTTAAAGAAGGCTTTATTGCAGCCAAGAAGAATTCCAGGAAAATTATGCCAATGTTTAATTCTAAAAAATAACTATAGCTGTCTTTAAAAATACTCTTTTTGGAAAATTTTGTATGTTTCATAATTTAAAAAAAAAAAATTCAGCTTAAAATTTGCAGTAATTTTTTGTTTTAGTATATTATCTATATATATTAACGAAATTAATCTGAAAAAGTTATCTGATAAGAATTATGTAGAAGAAAACAGCACTTTTATTACCTCTGAAAAATCACTAAAAACCAACATTTTCAGAATATTTGGGTCGCTACAAGGAGCCAAAAGTATACTTGAATTGAAACTTTTTTTGCATTTTTATATAGTTATAAATGCAATGCAACTTTTGATAAAAAAACTTTTTTTTTTGACATACAATGTGACACACCCTACTGTGTAGGTACCTGGAAATTAACGTCAGTTCATGTCTATATACATATTTTGGTAGTCTGTGGATAAAACCTACAAACTATTTTTAATTCAAATAAAAATTAATAGCAAAACAAAAACATAATTGGATCTGTGTGAAAATGAAACCCGTGTCTCTCATAGGTTAATATTTACCATGTATCCAGGCGTTGTTAATATTTTATTTCCATGAGCAGTGCAAAACGCGAGGAAAGTGACTGAAGTGGAAATATTTCAGAAAGTTTTCCTAGGTATTTCGCAAGTATTTTGAATGTTAAATAAATGATTTTTCCTCGGCTGACACTATACTATAAAGAGCTCAGTTGGGAGCACCGTAAGCTATCACCCTTCACCTACAAGCGAGAGAAGCTAACCCTGTGTTATAATGTAGGAGATTACGATAAATTAAGCGATTATTGAATACCCAATACTCCAATCGGTTTGAATTCCGTTCAGGAAATATTATCATGAATTGGAGTATTTCTCAGACTCAAACTCGTGAGAGGTTAAAATTACGTTATCAACTGCAACGGTGCGGAAATTTCATCGAATATTCGATGCCTTTTAACCCTTAAATGCGTGATTTTTTTATATTTTCATTAAAAACATGTTTTATTAGGTTTAGAAATGCCTAGATAACGGGAAAAATAATCAAAAAATTCTCATACATTTTTAAACCTATTTTATTAGTTAAAATAGCTTTGTTGTAAAATTATCACACTATGCAGTAACCAGAAAACGTGAAAAATTTTTTTTTTACAATAAATTATTATTTTTTTGTCATGTATCTTAAGGGGGGGTAAGGTTTTTAACTTTTTTTTGCATTTTATTTTTAATTTTTTAAATGAATGTATAATATCGCAAAAATATTGTGTCAAAATTTCAAGTCAATCGGAGAAAAATTGACGAAATTATGAACATTTGAGTGTACTCAGACTGATTTTCTATACCTGCTCGGGCAGCTAAGAGACGCGCTCACCTGAGGACTACCTGACGTACTATTGTATTGGAAAAGTTTTGCGTAGACAAGGACAAAAAGATGCTGATGATAAAAGCTCTTTGCTGTATGAACATGGCATCGACGATTATGTGTAAGTATAAAATATGTGTTGAGTTTTATTTTGAATTTTACAGTGTGCAAAACTTTAAAGCGTTTTCCCCACATCTCACGTTTTCAAAGTCGGTGTCCATCATAACTTCAAAACTACTGCACCGATCCTTTTGAAATTTTGAATACTATTTCTGTACATAATTTACGAGGTAACGCTGGAGACTTTTTTTCAAATTTGTTATTAATTTTTATTTTTTAATAACAAATTAGTCGTAATTTTTCGCAAAAAATCGCGTTTTTCCCTTCAAAGTGTTCCAAAAAATTGAAAAATTGAAATTTCAAAAAACCCTCCCAGCGTTACCTAGGAAAACCTATTATCTAACGAATAAACTTTGATTTTTTGATTTCAGATGATCTAGCACCAAGTTATGATGGACACCGCAATTCTACTTTTTTCCGAGACACGTCCGAATAATTGCTGCCATTGCCGTATTTTTTAATATTTCTTCTTGAAAATTTTACACAATATTTTTCAAATGTCATACTTTAATTCTGTGCTATTGGTTTTAATAAAAAGATTTTAACTGTGTCGTCACAAAAAAATCACAAAAAGATGCCTTTTTTTGTACGAATTAACCTTACCCCCCCCCTTAAAAGGTATTTTCTTTTTAAATATGGAAAGCCATAATACTCTTTTTTATTATTATAATACACATTTATTACACAACACTTTTCACAAACTGTTTGGGAAATCCCTTACATCCTTGAAGGCCAATGTCCAACAATCATCCTTCTTGTATCTTTAGGAGGATTATATTTTGTGAGTCCTCGTTTCTTTATAGATTGATTTTTTCGTTTGTGTACCACATTTCGCTTCTTCAACACTCCCCATGGAGCAGAGTGCGCTAGCAAGTTTTCTTCAAAAATTGCTTAAGTTTACATCGTTCTTTTTTTCTATGCTTTTTTTCATTGGTCTTTTTATAAATTTAAAAATGCATTCATGGCGTTTATATATATCAAACAGTACGCTATCCTTAGATACCATTCATAGCTTTTGACGCGAATACGATAACATCCTATGAAATTGTTCATTAGATCAACCCCGCCCATATGAGCATTATATTAATTTACGATCCAAGGTCATGGAACAGGTATTTTGATTTTATTTTTTTATTTTATGTTTTAATATTGATAGCGGGATTGGCTGCGACAAATTTTGATAACAAAGTAACTAACTTATTGTCTTCCCAAGCAGTTATTGAATTATCAGTCCTTTATTAATTGTCATTTGGCCCAACATTCCACGGGGAACACATTTTTTCATATTTTTATTATCTGGTAACTTACAGATAGGCAGCCTATTCTGAATATAGAAAACAGATCATATACTCCTATTTTTGTTAAATATGCTACCGATGGAACTGAAGTATGAAAATTGTCGAAATAGATGTTGTGATTGAGATTTCTTGGAACACTTCGCGACAGTCTTACGATATTTCATATTTCTTTGACCACAATATATATCTACACTAAGATATTGATCGATTGTCATAAATATCAGTATAAGTACAAAGGTAATATAGTCAAAAAATATACAAATATAGGTACCTCTTTGTATATTGCTTGACTTGATTGGATTAACAATTTTTTTTGAACAATTTTATCTATTACACTATTTGTGAAAGATTAATGAAATATCTATAATGTGTGTCCGATTCCATGACTTCTTTACCCGATTGTGCATTTCTTTCAAACTCCGTTTGCAACTCACTAATGAAAAATGTTTAGTTTTCCAAACTAAATTTCGCATGGCACCCTGCCGAACTTCTTCGGTTGTTGAAGGCAAACATTCATATGTTATACAGCTACATCTTGCGACATTGATCTCAAACTATTTGTACTCAAAAAGTATCAGTAATAAGCTGGTCATAACCAATACCGTTAATGATATGCGGATAAGAATTTTTTCATCTTCGACATCCGATTCAGTTTCTGGACCATCAAATCGAGCTCGGATAGTACCAATATCTGCATCGTTATCATCATCTTACTCCTCAAAACCATATTTAGACTCGTAATCATCTATCTATATGATGTAATGAACTAATATGTAACGATTTATGAAGTCTTCTATTTCAGAATAGGATATATTACTATTTTTATCCATCTTATTACCTAACAATGTTTTGTGCATTCGAATTCACGCTTACCGCATAGTGTAGTAATTTTACAACAAAAGAAAAAATGCTCTTTATGAAACTATTTGAAATTATTTCTTAAAAAAATCATAAATATTCATAAACATACCTTGATATAAGCCACCGATATTTTTTATGGCACTGAAGCACTTAAAATAGCCCCATAAATAAATGTCAAAGAAACCTCAAACAACGACAAATTGAAAACATCGAATAATAATAAATTGATTTCATTGATCACATTACTGATATATAATAGTCAAAGCAAAATGTTTTTGAATACTCAATTTAGCAATCTTCTTGACAAAATAATTAATATATTTATGCGTCGATTCCAGACGATGTTATAAAAGTTGAAATCTTATGTTGCAGTTTTATCACACCATGCATTTAAAGGTTAATCAATTTCTCCAAGTCCTGGACCTAAAGTTTTTTTTTATTATGGAGAACTTATCTCAACTAATATTCAAATAGTTTATTGTAGATAAATATGGACCATCATACAGGTTATAAACATCGTTGAAACCTAATAACAAGTGGTGTAAACAAGTGTTATTCATTCTGACATTCTGACATGTTTATAAAACTATAAAGTGTTTTTTTTTTGTTTTGTTCTTTATTTAAAAAATACCTTTTACAGCAATAATAGAGTCGAGATAAATTTACTCCACATTCCAGAATTATTGATCGAAAGATATCGCCACGTATCTAAAAAAAATCTTATTTTCTTATTTTTGTATATTATAATTAAAAATTTAATTACTGGAACAGTGATAACTAAAGGGACATCTACCTTATCCGTAAGCGATTACAGAATCGTTACCAAAATTTATAGTACTGGGAATGAATCTACTTATATATTGGGCAAATAATATTAATAATTTGCCCACACCAGTACAATCGAGTTGTACAAATTTGAATGATTCGATCTTCATACAAATCAAATAATATATCTTGATTAATGATGTACCCCTAGTGATAAAATACAGTATTTTGTTCTTGATAATTTTGGATATAGGTACTCAAAATATTCTGAATATTTAAAAACTGGCCTGAAAAGAAGTTTAAATAGAAACAATTTAGAGGCGTATTATACTGAACTTGTTAATAATTCGGAAGAATTTCATATATATATATATATATATATATGTTTAAATATAAGTTTTCGCGAAGAGGTATATGCATTATGAAAAGGTTATTTTTCGGGAACTTCGCGGATTTGTATTATCTCTGACTGTCAGAGAGACCAGCTTGAGAATGGTTATCCCATGTAACCGAAATATAACGCAAAAATAAGATATTTTTACAAATCCGCGAAGTTCCCGAAAATAACCTTTTTATAATGCATGTATATATAATAATATATATATATTAAATATAATATATATATATATAGATATATATATTATATAATATATATATATAAAAATACATATAAAGAATTTTGTTCTAAAAACTCTCTACTGGTTTATGAGAATGACAAAATTTTCTGCCGCAGATGGCGGTAGTAAAGATACAAGACACGTATGGAACGAGGTGTGCACCACTTCCAAAAATTTGATAAATGTGGTAGTCTATCATGGGTGAAATTGGTGAACGTTTCACTGTGTAAAGTGATCACTTAAGTGAGCCATACGATAGGCTGTAAGCCTCAAGGACACCAAAAAGATTATCATACCTACTTTACAACATAAAAAAGTAGCTTAGTCTCTATGAGACATATCAAATTATAAATACAAAAAATATTATAAAAAGGATACAATTAAAAAAAAGAAAATCGCAAATATATTAAAACTTGTGTATCTTCAAGTGGTTTATAATAGACGATATTCTCTGGTTAAAGGTTTTCAGCAGAAACTCGATAGAACGAAAGAATGCAGTAGCACTACGGAGTCGGTGCTGAGTTTCAACCGTAACTTAATGCCCGCAATGCGATGTCCTAAGACAGGAATGAATCAACAGACCATAATGCCAGTTAAAATAAACGTTTTGAAAAACTATCAAGTTTATTACAAAATATGCAAAACTAACATATCCCTAGTTGTAAGTAAAAAAATGTTTTGAAATTGTTTCGATGTCGGCACGTGTGAAAAAGCTTTGTATTGGCTTTGTTGCGAATGTAAGGGGTTAAAATTTTAGGTAAAAACGTAGGTTGGCGCAGAGGCTGCGGTTTTAGGACAAAGGTCAAATGTATCCATTTTAATTCGCTTTCGTGTTTAAGGCTTTACGAATTTCATTAAAAATAATAAAGTACAATATAATTCCCAAAAACTCTCAGAACGTTTCTAAGGTATTTACTGGACGGAGTAACACAAAAGTTCTTAAATTACGTAATTCTCTGCAAATAAATATGTTTATTAAAATCTATGACAGTTCTAAGTTATTGATATTGTCTCGGTAATAGGAGGATACATTGATGTTTAAAATAATGAATCTATTTGTAACAAGGCAACCAAAGACATATGAACGGAAAATGGCAGAATGTGGTATTTCGAAAATATTTATATATATATATATATATATGATGTGTCAAAGAAAATATATTAAAATGTGTGAATTGGCAAAAAAAGTTTACTAACTGTTTTGTCAGAAAATTCACCTTAACCCATAAAATGATATTATGTCAACGAGAAGATGAAAGATGTTTTTAAAAAACAATATCAGCGAAAATTACAAAATATGCAGTAAATATTATTATATATTTAAATAAAATTTGACGACATTATTTGATGGGAGATAAGCGATCAGATGAATTTGTGATCTTAAAGATAAGACCTAACAGTGATGTGATGTAGGCATAAATTAGGTCAAGCTGTTACCGACACTGTGTATATCTACGAATATATATTTTTTATATACACATTAAGGAAAAAATGTCTAATATATTTCGAAGTCTGTTTATATAGAATACTAATTTAAATTGTAGGTTTTCGTTATGAAATAAACGAAAAAATTATGATCAATGAAAAATTTTATGATGTCGTGAATAAACGTTCATATTCATATTGCATATAATAAGTTCAAATACTTACATTTAAAGAAAGTTCTTCATAAATTACCATTAATTTATACAAACAGAAACATATTGAATTTATATTATAAATTATAATTAATAAAATCACTTATTCATATAAAAGTAATAATTAAGTAAAACAACGCCACTTTATTAACAGGTGATAGTTGATAGTCAATGAAAATTGACAGTTGAACTACACACTAAACATTTAATCAACATGTATGGAATTAGTAATAATGCCATTTCCATAAAACGCCACCTTATTAACAGGTGATAGGTAGTTGATAGTCAATGAAAATTGACAGTTGTCAATACACAGTCAGACAGTTGTTAATAATAATGCCGATTCCGTGCGCAGTTTTACAAAAAAATAGATCTTCCAAAGAAACACGTTATAGTACGAAACATTTACTTACTAACTGCTAAATAGTCGTAGACATAAAGATACGTGGGAATATAATAAGGCACTAGCTGTAACCCGTCAAAAATGACGAAACATTGGTCCGCGTATTTGCTAAGCCCTAGTATATATTTATAGTATTTTTTGGCAGTTCACGGAGAAGCGGCGGTGGTTTGCTAGCCCGGGGTTCCAGTCCCGTCTCCAGCCATTTAATTTTTTTTAGCTATGAAATATAACAAAACTACGGACGTTACACGAAGTTACGCACGGACAGACAACAAAATTATTGTCTATTTAATATTAAGATTCATAAAACAATTATGCGCATAAATGAGTAAAAGAGGAGAAGCATTAATGTGAAATTATATATTTATTATGCACGCAAGCAGTCGAGTTCAATCCGTAGCAGCTAGAATTTTAATTCTTCGTTTTCATAAGAGAAGGATTATTTAATTGATATTTTTTTCCAAGAATCTTTAGAAAGGCTTAGCTTTTTTGCTTAAGTGCTGAGACCTAGTGATTAGAATGTCGAGAGACTGAAAGGTATTTTTTTATTTAGATCAGTCGCTCCCCATTTTGAAAAAAAACGTTTTGATATGGAATGTTTACATATGAGTACTAAAAATTTTATTTAAAAAAAAACTTATGTGCGCATGCATTTTGCAGATTAATACAGTGTATATTTCTCTAAACAGTCAGTCAGTCCATGGAAAACATTGAACTCTTAATAATAAACGTATAGTTATGTTTTATAAATTTATATAACCTCTGTTAAGGTTGGCTACAAAATCAAGACATGTAAAGCATTTAAAAGTAATAGTTGGATCTTAAAAGTTACTATACTCATGAAGACAATTTTTCATGAATTTTTAATTTTTAATCAGTAGCGAAATAAATACTTCAAAATAAACCTTGTTAAGCTAAAGCGTGCTGAAAATAGTTTAGAAAAATTTTCATCAAAGAATAAATTTTCGAAGGGTTTTTCACTTAATGGAAAATTAAACACATCAAAAATGTTAATCTTTGAGATAGAATTTCTAAAAGGGCATAAAGAGCAGACTAAGAGGCTTGAAATAAAGTATTAACATGTATGCATTTTATGTAAAGTAGTAATATAACTCGTATATGCATTTTATGTTCGAAACAGGCAAGTAATGAAAAATCTTTTTAATTAAAAATATATGCTTCAAACTCTCAGTAATGAATATGTGAGAGAAAGATATTACATTTTGTTTATGGAAAATTCTGCTCCACGTAGAAGCACAAAAGTTGCAAAATTCGTGCGATTATGAAGATAATGCGCAATTTATCCATATTTGCTGTATTATCCAGATTCAAATACTGCCTGAATTAATCAGATCAGAAATACTAAAATAATTTAAAAATAATTATGTGTATACATCATTTCTAACAATACTTAAATCATCACAAAGTATGTTGTTTTAAAAATTCATGCATCTTAAAGCTCCATCTTTAAGGTATTCGGAAAATTTTCCGAAAGTATATGAAATATAATATATTAAAAAATTTTTTTTAATGGTTTATAAATAAATAATTTATAATTTCTTTTAAATATTTGGAACGAAATTATTATTTAAAATACTTTACCCTTTGTGACAACAAAAATAATTTCACAAAAGTGTCTTTTCAATTCAAATTCTATAAATTGTAGGCAAATTTAGCAGTTATTTCGGATATCCTGGTTAATTCCATGGGTCAATATAGAGGTAATCTAGTACATAGATATGTGTATGTAAGATATGTAATTACATTGCAATTCTGGGTGAAAATCGTCAGTCAATTGTCATTCTAAATCAAATATATCTCAATCGGTCCGGTAATCACTATAACGTGATTTTTTTTCTTACAGAATTAACTAGAGAAAAAAATTGAATAAGTCAATTCCGAAAACAGATATTATTTTGAGGCATTCCTGGAATAATATCCCTCAATGCTCTTTCGTCTTTTGAGTGCTTGTGGATAAAATAACCAACTTTGCAAAATAAACTACTTATTTTTCCTCTAAGCATTTCAAATTATATAAACCTTCTTCTCTTTCAAGTAATCAATCCACGATCAATTCAATTTATCTTAAAGGTAACATAAATATAATTTCAAATAAGAATTTTATTAATTTAAATATCAATATTCTGAAACCATAAAACCTTCATAAATAATAAAATGCAATATTATTGCTCAAATTAAAATAGCGTTCAACGCTGCAGAAATATTTTTTTTAATATTAAATTCTCTACTGATTATTGGCAACGGAGCATGAAATGTTTCTAAATGAAGGAATATTTATATTTAATTATTATAGAATAACTCAATTTAGTGTCTAGTTGAATGTTTTGGTAACGACCACTTTCCTACTATTTTATCAAATAAAGTGAAGTGATTTACTATAGCTAACTATAACTGCTAAGAGTAATCTAATTTATCCAATCAACGCAGACAGATAAAGTTCTCTAAATAAAATATAAATATAAACTGACTGGCTTTATTAATATTTCAAATCACAATGTACCATTCGGGCATTATAATAATATAACACGTTTAAATACTGTGAAACACTTTTAATGGTCACAATCCCTCCACAATTCATTATAATGAAGTTGTTATAATAGTAAGATAAAAAATAGATAGGGCGCACGCGTAAATTCTTTATGCGAAATATCAAGATGAGTCAAGATTGATGAAGCGACAATGTTTTGTATTAGCGGTCCAGGGATGATTGTTACTTATATTTCTATCTTAATAAGGTGGACAACAATAGTCATCAGATTAAGGCGTGGAAATAAATATAGAATCAGTATCAAATGTTTTAATTTGTTTTATTCATTACACCCTAAATTCTCAACAAAATATTAATATCCACTGAGCCAAGTTGAAACAACTCCATTCTGTTATCAATTGCCGATGGCTTGGTACCTTCAAATCCGCTGAATCCCACCAGCAACAAAGTCCTGTGACAAAAGCTTTCAGAAATCTTCAAAAATCTTCCAAAAACTTCTAAATCGATCATAATCTCGACATTTATCTACAACTAAATAAGTCTAAATTCGGGAGTAGTCGTCTTCACAAACTCAATCCAGCTAGCAACTAAAGAAACCACCATTACAAAAAAACATCAACTGCCAACTTGCTTGTGTTCGCGAGTAAGATTTGTAAATCGTTTGATTCGAGAATGTACTTAATATATGCAAGTCAAGTGGATGTAATATAATATAAACTGAGTGCGTTGACAAGGCAAATCATCATTTTCTTTTGTCAAAACATTACATTTCTCACATAACACAAGAAGTGACCTTAAACTAATACGATTCATAACAGCTTCTAATATTTAAGAATTCCTCAAGGTTTTCACCTTGGTCCATTGTTCTTTCTTATCTACATAAATGATTTTTTGATTATATTATAAAATGTGTGTTTTTCGTAAGCTGATGGTGTTGTTCTACCATTGTAACATTGATGTTGATCTTCTAAAAAGAGATCTGGATGTAACTGGTATAAAATAAATAAGACGTCACTCAGGAATTTTACTCTATTAGTTTCACTAAAAACAATATTAAAGTATAATTTGTTTTTATTAGGTCGATTCGATAAAGGGTCTGGGTGTCACGTTAGACTGTAAGCCCTTTTTTAGAGATCACTTTGATAATATCATAAACAAAGATTGGAATTTATAACAAGAATTACTCACGACTTCCACAAAGTCTAAATATTATCCGTACATCACTGGTACGAAGTATCTTGATATATTAGTCAGTTGTTTTGGATAGCTTATTATACAACATATGTCGCAAGATTTGAAAGAGTGCAGAAAAAGTTTCTACGTATTTTATCCTATAAAGCTAGTCAACACAACACAGTAATTTTTACAGTTGTGAGAAACATCTAGCCTTTTTTAAAGTTCGAGTCCCGATGAAAAATATCTTTTGAACTGTATCATAGCCTGAACCCGTAGAACGATTTATTTACACATTCACACACGTACGTGATCACGTTGATACATGTTGCTAGAGTGGGCCAACAGCGAACATTTGTAATTGGGATAGTGGGCTGAATTTAAAAAAAAATAACCCATAAAAACAAAGTTTTTATTGTACTCCCTTTCTTTGTAAAATAAAACAACAATTAGAGACGAATTAAAACATATAACATAACACTTAACTTACAGAAATTTAATATATTTCTAAAATGCCAGATGTTTTGAGCTTTGATAAGACACTTCATTCTTTGAAGATTAAATTCTAAAAACATTTTTCAGTCAATTTAATCAAGATTTTGATAGATTCAATTGTCAGCAATATCGTACCTTATGAATTTCCAGCGTCAAATGATTTAAAATAGTCAGAATCAGATTTGAGTAATGTAGAATTCTTCAAAACTAAGCAGAAATCTAAAAGAAATAAATTATTATTCGATTTCTTCCCAAAACTGAAGGGTGCTCTCATCTGTGAACCAATTGTCATAAATTTTCGAAATTCGTTGTGAAGGACCTATAACATCGACGGAGTAATTCAAATTATAAATATTCCGTGACGTCATCAGTCCGCCGTTGGTAGTAATCAAACTTTTCTTGCAAACTGCGGTTCAAACGGAATATAACGTTGGTGTTTTGATGTAAACCTGGTATGGATGTTGATATTTTTTAAGTGAGTGTTCTTATATTTTTAATTTTAATGGTTTCAAGTTTTTTAAAATCATATCGGTTATTCTATTCATTTCCTAGAACATTTTTATGGTTTCCAATTTTAAAAAACCATTTAAATTTGAGAAAAATCCAAAATCATACAAATATAAATCGACCCGATCTTCCTGAAAAGATCAATGATTGAGGGAAAAGAATAAAGCACCATAAAATTGGCAACCAATGCCGATCCAATAGATAAATACTATACAAGCAGACTAGCATACGAAATAAAAACTGCCCTCAATTGCCTTCCAATGAACGTTACAAACGCCGGCATGACTTCACCACCATTCCAAGCGACGATAACCGCATCTTCTCTAAATCCCTAAGACAACTAAAGTGTTGTATAATGCCTCTTCAAGGCCCCAACGAAGTAGTATACTCATCTGCAGGCAAAGCTGAATCCTTCGCATATGGCCTGGAAGCTTAATTCACACCAAACGCAGCCACCAACCCTAATTTTACGTCTCATATAGAGCCACGCATAATCACCTGAAGTCCCCCATAAAATACATCTAACCAAAGAAAATTTTAAAAAATCTAACTTCACTGAGTGCCAAGAAAGCCTCCGGTCCAGACGCGATTCCCAACTAAATTCTAATTTGCCTCCCTACCAAAGCAATCCGTGCGCTTACAGGCATCTGCAATGCCTCCCTCATTCCCAAAACCCGCTGCTTCCCAAAAGATATTCTAGAGAATGATATTCTCATCCAAGGAAAAAACCCTCCTGGATCAGAATTCTCCTGCAAATTCTGGAAAAATGAATCCTCAGATTTTTAAAACGGATTCTGTTAAAATCACCCCAGTACTCGTAAGCTTCTACGCTATCTATCAAATTAACGACGAATTCATCAAGCACCGATTCCCAGCAGTCCAGTTGATGTAATATCGTATCAAGCAACGGGTCATGTTTTTTTTCATCCTAGTCCAAAAATATATATGATACGAAATAAATAAATGAATTAAATGCAGAGACATACAAATATCAAATAATAAAACTGAAAAATTAATTGCTGAAATCTGGATTCGAAACACGGACCTCTGTCTTACGCGGACGCGGATGAAAAATATGTTTATTAAAAAAAAAACTTTGCAGTTATTCATTGCAAATTCTATTTAACACCAGTTCAATTGGATTAAACCAATATATTTATAAATATACTTGTTAAATGTTTTTAAGTATTAATGTATATTTATGTTTATCATTAATATTTCAATGGACAAAACATACTGCAGTTCTTAGGTTTACATGGCCGTTCAAAATCTTTTGGTTTGTGTATTCCGGGGTATTCTGCCGTGTTTCTACGACCTTTTTGGTCGACGCTGCGTATCTCATTGTTGGGTCCATCATTGGCCCTGATGATGGACCCTAAAATGGGATAGGAAACTTAAAGCAGAAGAATAAATAGTGCATTTTTATATACGGCTTAATTTGATTTAACAGTTGACTATGTAAGTTTGGGAGATTTTATTCGGTATTTTAAGATAATCGAACATTCCTGTATTCTTTGATGTCCTTCTTTTTGCACAACATTTTAATACTTGTAAAAGTTAATGTTGCGTCATTCTAACACTGTAAGAATGTGCTCAAATAATAAAATTAAGTCATTGTAATTTGCAAAAAACATATTTTTAATAATTGAAATGGTGAAGTGCTCTCATAAAATTAACAAACAATTTTATGCATATTTCAATATTGTATGCATATAAACTTTGAGAAAATATAATATTTTTAGGAAAAATGTAGAAATATACATTCTATTAAAAAAATACAAATATACAATGAAAGATCATGTGCTTACGTAATTGGTAATGAACAGGGAATATCTTATTAATATAAATGTTTTATACAACGTTTACTCAGAAGACACGACCAAGTCATGTTTATGACACTATCGGAGACAATAAAATATCACAGATATGAAAAGAATAGTCTAAAGGTCGACAAAACCTTTATTTCCGCTCCTCTTGAGAATAATGGTTTGAGCCAACTTTTCTGTACGGGAGTTACTCACCTGAAACAAAAGAAAGAAAATGATTGTTAGTTAAATAATACTAAAACAATACTCTTGAAATTATACATTTCAAAGGTTTTTATTTTATAGTGTATATTTTATACTTGTTCACTAAACTAATTAGATTAAGAATGTGTAGATTTTGTTCTTATTATCTGAAGTACGAGAGTCACGAGATCGCAGAAATGATAAAAACACTTAGAAATGTAAAAGTTTTTACAGTAAATTAAAAATTGCTGGTAGTGTCTGGAATACACAGGAATATATCAAAAACTTCTTGAACTCGAGCGGTTTATAAATTACGCACAAGACGCGCGGAAACAACAGTTGTTGTTTGAGCAGAAAAGAAACCAAAGACAACGACCGGTGATTCGGTGGGAACAGCGACAATAAATTAATAGAGTACCTATCGGGCGTTGAATAGTGAATAGCGTTTAACAGACAAGCGAATATTCTGTATAAGTGTATAAAGTGTTTTACAGACGAGTGACTGGCGATAATTAGTGCGAAATCGTATGAATTAAGCAACAGTGCTCCAATTAAAATCATGTCCAGTAACTTTAGTGAATAAATGAAATAAAATTGTTAATTTAAACTGTTTCATTTGTCTTCTATCGCCACAATCTCGTGAAAATATATGTATATGTATTCTTGTATTAAATAATCAAATGATATTCGTTTATATAAGAATTAACTCGTGTTTAACATGTTCATGAAGGATTAAATTGAAATTGATTACAATTACGAAAACGCGGCCTTCCGGGACGAGTTCGAACCGCTGACAAGTTTATTTATTTAATATTAATGTAGTAGTAGGTTCATACAAACGTAAATGTACCGAATTTTTAATGTTTTTAAAATTTTTACATCACGGCAGTACCAGAGGAAAGAAGGCCTGTAGGACGACCTAGGAAAGCACGGAAAAGAAAAAGGGAAGGATTCTGCGAATGATGAAACTATTAGATGCGAAAAGATGAAACTATCAGTGGCCCCGAGTGATCGACAGAGCAGAGAGCGATGGAAGAGTACTGTTCAGGTGACAGACCCGATTAGGATAGAGGGAAGGAGGAGAAGAAGTTTACATATTATCACAAACCTACAACATACATCATGAAATATTCTTGTAAGGTATCATAATGTCAATATAAAAATATAAATTACCCGACAACCGAGGCAAAACGTAGATTTATTAAAATTATCAAATTAAACAGGACTATTTTTATAGATACAAGTGCTATGTTTAGTCTGAAAATAAAAACGAAGGCTAATATGACGTGAATTAAAGCTTATTTTGTCTAGAATGGACATGGAATGGAATGGAAAATAGGACATGGCGACTATTTTCAGCTCGGTACGGTGCTTTTGAATTTCCATTTAATTGTCACATCATAATACCAGACGCGATAGTGTGTATAGCGTATAGGTAGCAGGTACACTCTTCGATTTTTCAATAATTCGATAACAGTAGCTTATTGATCTTGTGGTTAGGACTTTCTCTTCGTGATTCAAAGATCGCGGGTTTAAACCTCACTCCAGACCAGCAAGATAGTTCTATTTTCATAGCACAAGCATTTTGTTTAGTTTTGAAAAAAAATCGTAAGAATATTTATGTGTCATGTATTCCGTGTTCGAATCTCTATTTAAAATTTAAAAAAAAAAATTCGAAAAAATGTTTTAAAGAACACAGAGAGAAAATTTACGTTGAGAGAGAAAAACTTCAGAAGAACGATCTAAAAACCCGACACTACATTTTTTTTTCACGGTTATAGTTCATTACCTAATATTTTTTTTTGGTTTTGAACTCATGACACGTTTAGGGCATATATTACTTCTGAAAATATAAAAATGAAAATTTAACGTTTTTATGATTTTTTTATACACTGTTAGATTTCGCATATTATTTGTTTTTTTTAATTATGATAGGAATGTTGACGAGGAAATCAATCTGGAATCAACACGACACGTCAAAAGCTATCAAGAGCTGAGCGGTCAGAAGGGAAAAGCTTGCAAGCCCATATAGCGAACAAAACTCAAAAAGCAAGCAGTTTGTTCGACGAGACAAGGAAGGAAACAGAGGCGTGACTTGTCGAACACCATTGTGAATAGATAGAAGACAAAGCTACGAGCCGAAGCAAGATCACCCATGAGCTCAAAATTAGATAGTTACTCTAAGCATCTGACTACGTATTTTTAAAGGTAGAAGAAATTGCATTGAAATTTCTGTCGAGTAATCAAGCTTTCAGCGTTTTTCAGTGAAACGCACAAGTATCTAGATCACAGATGAAGCCGAGTGGTAAAACGAGTAAATAATAAATATTTTCATTAAAGTTTTCATTTGCTTTGTATAAATCTTTTGGACACAGTTTATCACATATTTGACTTCTTACGTAAGTAGAATTGCATGTAAGGAATACTTTACCACTTGAATATTTCTTATTATTATTTGATCAAGAGATTAGATAACAAGCGGCTAGGATCTATTCAAAGTCAATTGACTCGAGCGCTTCATATCACGACAGATTAAGTGATCAAATTGAAACTTAAATATATCACGCAGCAGTATTATGTAGAATATGCACTCTGATTTCCATCTTATGAATGCTTTTATGTTAATTCCACCCACACACGCTCACATGTAGACCAAGGTGAAAGATGTCATTCTCAATGCTAAAATGCCGTAATTCAAAACGCAGAAATAACCGATAAACAAAGAATAATCTAGAATGCATTCATGAGACAAGTAACAACCTGGATGATGCCCCAAGTTTTGATGGAATAATACCTAATAAGAAATCAACATTGTAATTACTCAATTATTTTAGGTGAGGGGCAGATCCATGAAGGGACTTCATTCAGCATTTTGTGTAAGAAGATGATATGGATATAATATTGGCTGTAATATCTAATATATTTTGTCGTCAGAGGTGCTGGCGAATCTCACTGCTATACCAAAAGCAACAAACGAGTTGTATCTATATATATATATATATAGATACAACTTCGGTTTGACCTACCTATGAAGAATCTCGGCACGCGTCTCTGAACATCGCGTAGATATAAAAAATCGGAAACTAACTTCTTCCCTTGTCCACCACTCTCTAACGGAGAATCATAAAATAGACTTCGACAATTCAAAAGTAGTTGCCAGCCTCAATAATGAAACATTTAGAATCTACAGAGAGGCAATTGAAATAAATAAAAGAAATAGTAATATAATGAACAACAGAGACGATAGCATTCGACTTCCGACCGCATGGAGTAACATTCTTAATAATAATAATCAAATTTCTAATACAAATAATATTAATAATAATAAACCAGAAATCACGATGAAAACACCGAAGCAATTAGAAAATCCAACCTTCTCAATATTGTATAATGACGATAATAAAGTAAATATACGGATTACTAGAAGCCGAGCAAAACACATTAACGGCGTCGCTGGAGAAACCCACTCCTCCACAAACACCTGACGCAGAATTTTTCAAACTTTCACTTGACGGTGAGCTCCGGACCCAAACGGTTGTACGCTTTTTGGAGAAGCAGCTCATCGACAAGGCGCCCTGAAGGTGAACAGTGAGATCTGTTCGAAACGTCGGCAGACGACTGGTCCTGACGACCAAAATTTGACGCGGGTTACCCCCAAAGTAGTTAGAACTAACATATATATGTATATATATATATATATATATATATATATTGATAAAAAAATATTTGAATTATTTTATAAATCACTGCACAAATAATTTTTTAAACACGATTCGCGTTTGGAACAGGGTCAGTCCGAGTTCGTAGGTGAAATTATGCAATTCCTGATGATTAAGAGAGCGACCCCGTTCGTCTTATCAATATTAAGGTTAAAAAAATCTTTTATAGAATCTTACATGTAAAGTCTTAGGGATATTCTGTAAGATGTAGGTTTCATAGATTCCAGAAAAATTTCCTATTGACAGGTTTTTGTATTTATCTTAAAAAACTTCAGTGAGGCTTTTGCCGTTATACCCCTCAAATATGTGAAGCTGATATTTACTGTACGGTATTTCTTTATGTAGTAAATTCAATAGCAATGCATGAATGAAATTTTTGGTACGAAAGCGTAGGTATTATAGCGTACAGGCCTGCATTTTGTCGATACCGGAACCGGCTGATTGAACACAGAGAGGCTGCATTCATGCAGATCGGTCTGGAACGGCCGGCTTTCGCCACAGTCACTGCACCGCTCCCTGCGCACGATGTGACGGGCCAATATTTCAATTAATATTCCCCCACTCGGTAGGCGCTGGCGCCATAATCACCTATATAATATTATGACGTTGCGGGTAGTGTATTTAATTTGTTTTCAAAGATTATTTATTACAGCCACAAGTAGGAAATGCCCGTCTTCATGGTCACAACGGATATACGTTGACGTTACACACGTACAACGGATGCGCGTTCAATACCTGTCAAAATGGAGCGAAGATCTCCGGTTGGTCTAGCGCATCTTAGATATTGGGTAATACGGCACAAACGGTTGAAGGATTTTATTTGGGTATAACGAAAGTTGTGTGAAAAAAGATCGGCGTGTAATAAAACGATTATTATGGATTATTTTTTTGGTTTCCGTTAAAACGATACAAATTTTGTAATTTGTGAAAAATGTCAACAACTGGTTGTTTGCGATACCTGTTACAACTAATAATTTGCATATTGGTACTACGTCACGAAAGGTTGATGGATTTTCAGCTGTATTCTGAACTAAGCAATATTGCGAGACATTGAAATGTTACACATAACTGTCAAGAACGAAACGTGGAATCATATGACCACGCAATTTTCGAAGATT
This sequence comes from Agrypnia vestita, assembly GCA_016648135.1. Lineage (NCBI taxonomy): Eukaryota > Metazoa > Arthropoda > Insecta > Trichoptera > Phryganeidae > Agrypnia > Agrypnia vestita. Next base: position 28,436 of record JADDOH010017572.1, read on the forward strand.
TCTCTACCACCGAAGTCCGTCTGGAAGAGTGAGAGTTCAGCAATGGAAATTGAGAGTTGAGAGCTTATCTGAAATAATAAACTTTTCATTAACGACCGTTGAGTCGGATTATATTAATGTTTCGCAAGGTGTCAAGGGACAAAATGTCTATCTTTCGATAAGTGTAATTTCTGTGACGGGTTCAAATGTGAATAAGAGTGATTTCAAGCATTTTTATACCCAATTTATCTTGCCCTCGATATGACGATAAACAATGCACAAGAATATTCGCTTAGTGGAATACAATTTCAAGATGGCTTCAATAAAAATACTTCATATACAAATGAGATCGTTAATTTTATGTCGCATACAAACCAATATAACTGGATAGATGAACATAGTTCAAAAAAATCGAAAGTTCAGGTGTTAATTCAGATCTCTCCATGAATACACAAATCAACTAAATTGTCAGTGCATGATTTTATTAACTGAGACACTGAAATTCACTTGTGGTATCACGTGTGGACTACTACATCAGTATTAATGCTGGACTGCAGATATTTCAACTGGATAGGTTACAATCTATTCTGAAAGCCGTAGCACGGGGAATATATGGAGTTCTCATGCATAACATCCCTTTTGTGCGAACTTCATTTCCCTGAATTAACGGAATTTAAATTGTGTTGGTTGATGCACAAGACGACATACATACAACATGGCGTGTTTGCATTTTCAAGAGCTCTGTATCCTGAACGACACGAACGGTAGACGCCAAACACTGAGGTCTTTACTTTACAGTCTCTCTTTACAAAACTCTTCACTTCAGCTACAGGAAGAACTCTTTAATCGATCAACAGTCATCAGAAAACTAAGTTTACGGCGGAACGTCCATAATAGTTAACGGTTTGTTTGAAAAAGGCTGAACATGCACCTTTTTTAAGATACAGTGTTAAGCACCCTTGCGGTGGAATTTAAAAAAAATAACAATATATAAAAAATCATCGATTCTTATTATTAGATAATATAAAACGCGGCAGAAACCGGCTGGATCCGAAAGTCAGTTATTTGTATTAATGCGATTTAAAATTATTTAATTTAGAATCAAAATGCTGCCAATTGGCGTTGATGCGTACCTATTATAGAAATTTGCAATGATATTGTAAAAAGATGATATACGCTGGGTACATATAATACAAAATATTCAAGGGGAATTTCAATAAATTATACCGTACCTATATTAAGTATCCAATTAGTGACCTTTGTTAAGTTAAAACACTTTTTTATAACTCCTACAAAAATAGCAAAATAATTTTATGGTGACATTATTAATACAGTTAATAAAAATAAACTTGGTTTTCACCAGTTCCGTATAGAAAAATTTTAGCATGTTTCAGAGCCCATGGCCCCTTCGTCAGGATACAATTGTATATTTTTTTATAAGTTTTAATGAAATATTTTCATAAAAGAATTATCATTAAATTATTAGGTTTAGGATTTAATTAAAATGTTATTTAGAAGAGCTGATGATTTAATTATTACGAGATTAGATAAACGATCTCCACTCTATCGCACCCTGTTTTTGTTGAACTTTGAAAACTCGTTTTGGACTTGTGATCTTACCTCCCCATCTTATTTTGAGTTTTTTAGAATGCGCAGTTTATATAATTATATTTTGTGTTTTGAATGCCTAAAATTAGTAAGTGAAAATCAGGAAATTTCTACATACCAAATAGGCAGTCACAATGTACCGAACGTATGAAATTTCAACACGTTTGAGTCCGATAAGTCGAACGGTATAGATTTGCATTGAAAATATATCAGAGGGAGGGGAAGGGGTAAAAGGGGGAGGAAAAAAATGTCGCCTTTGTTACCCGCCGAGTCCAAAAGCATAAGTATGCAAAATTTGAGTCGAATCAGACAAACGATATAGATTTGTATAGAGAACAGACAGACAGACATTGAGTTTTACAGGTATAATGTTAACTGGTCTAAAAGTTTACGTCGGTTTTCCAGTGACTCATGTTTATGGTGTCTTAAGGAATCCATGTAGTTGTAAAATCTTAAAAATGTTTTCAGGTTTTCCACGGCTGCTCAGAATCTTCTGTGTGTTGTTTTCTGAGTTATTCTGATGTATATATGTGCCCTCTCTGGCCGACGTTTCGGATTCCATTGCAGAGTCCATCATTACTAATAATGGATACGTATACATGGCTGAATATCCCAGAAAAATACACACAGAAGATTGTAAAATGTTAATCTGGTTTTATTATTAAGACGTTTTACGAATCTCTTCTGAATCCACTATTATTTTTATATGAACAGCGTATGTTGGAAACCAAACTTGCGGACAAAACTCCAAATTGATTTTAAGTACGATACATATAACATTCAAAGTGTACAGTTTACAATACATATAACATTCACCAGTAGCGTGCAGTGGGTATAAACTTAAGTTATGCTGTGACCGACTATATACCTATATTAAAAAATATATATATACCTACGCATATACCTATTAGGGTATATACATTTAAAAAAAAATAACTGTGTATAATAAACTATTTTGAGTAGCTTCAATCCACAAAAATAACTGCACTATAAAAGAAGTATCGTTAACAATATTTCCTAAATAAATAAATATTTTATATATAGGTAATGCGGCAAAAACTTTCAATATATAATATATATAATTAAATAGGGAATAATACTAATTTGAGATATACGTTTCATTTCACAAAAATAAATAAAACATTTTATGATATCATCGATGGCAATGTCATCCTAAATAAACATTATGATATGACAGATGGTAGGATTTACATTCACCATAGAAACGCCAAAGAGAATTTACACCGAAAGTTTTGGGTGGAATTTGTAAAAAATAAGAATGACCTGCGCGTAGATCTCACCTGGCATAAGACCTTTCGAAGAAATACGTCATTCCGTGAAAAATTTATTTGTCTATTACACAAAATTCGCAGCATAGAACTAAGTAAAAATACACGGTTCAGGACGAGTTTTTTCTCGATTTGACTTGATCTATGGAACAAATTTGATGGGCGCAACAAGTGAGATAAATGAAGAATTGACATGAAGTTAGGTACAGAAAAGTCAGAAATAAAACTTCTAGTCGTAGGACGAATTACGGCTAGAATTTTAAATGAAATTCCTTAAGATAAGGATTATTTAATTAATATTTGTTTGCCAGAATCTTTACTAATGCACAGCTTTTTCGCTTGTATGCGCTACACGCCACTGATATTTACAGTGTAAAGAGTTTTTAAAGTTTAAGTAAAGTAATTTCTAAAGGTAAATTTATTAACCTGACAATAAGCGAAAGCCTCTCGAGGTCTTCATGTAGTAGTCTTCTAGAGAGTATATTGTACTGTGAACACTCATAAAAATAGAATCAAATATCATAGAATGAGAATTTAATGCACATACATAATGAACATAGCGTAGCAATGGACCCAGGAGCGAGCCCCGTGGTACCCCAGGTGCAACAACCATTGGCCCAACATGTAACCCTCAATGGAAACAGTCTGGGATTTGGAATACACGATTTTAGCCATCTGAAGAAGGCCTCGTGTCTACATAAGTTAAGCAATTTTCGAACAGCTGCAGAGTGATCTAACCCCTCAAACTCCTTTGAATAATCTGTATGTACACCGTCACAGCTGAATTCTGGCTTAGATTTAAAAAAAATTCTTTAAAAATATTATACATTCTATTATAATATATAGATAGTTAAATAAATATTCACCTTAAAAGCGTTTTACCTACAATGTGTGGGTATCCTATTACGTAACGAAAACAAAGCATGATAATAATATAGGTATTTTATATTTTCATGATGTAGGCTTATGTTTAGGGTTGTTCTCAGTTCTCAATTCGAAATTTAATCGTAAATTCTCTTTTGGGTTCAGATCAATAAAAGTCTGTATTCCTGTTTTCTTTCAATTAAATAATAATAATAAATAAATTGAAAAGTCTAAGAAATAAAATAAATGTAGAATTTTTATAGTAAATTTATTTATCCTTAGTTTTTCATTACTTTTATTATAAATTGATTCTTTTAATATTTGTAGGAATTTTTTTCTCAACAAACTTCTTTGTTTTAATGATTCTTCTTTATTTATAATACAGGGATAGGAACTTATTAAAAGCATCATGATTTCTCTTCGCTAAAATTTGTAGTATTTTTTTTCACTGTGGCTTTACAAAAATTTTCAAAAAGAACGGGGACAATTTTGTAGCTACATGACAAAGTTCTCAAAATTATATTATCTTTTGATAAGAGTTTCATTATCTTCGGCAATTTCTGATTACTCCCTGTTTATTTGTCATTTAAAATTCTCTACTAAATCCTTCATGAATACATTTTTTCCTTTCGACCATTTTCTTTTCTGCTTTTCTGGTTTGCCAATTTCTAAAATTTTTATCTAAAATTTTTATCCAGACATGGAGACAACATACGCCAAGAGACAAAGTGTCTTCTTTTACAGATATAAATGAAATTTTCCATACACCAAAATCCTCTGGTTTGGCTCCAAAAATATGGCTACATTGAACAGGTGTATCTAACTACTATAGAGTTCCGGAGTACAAGTAATCGTAATAGGTACTATAAACCTCAGCAGTATATGATACACTTTTGTTTTTTCTTTCTTCACAAACTCCTGTATCCTTTTTTAAAAAAAATTAATGGCCGACAATATGTCGATTATTTATAAGAAAACTCATTAATTTCCTCGATTATTATGTAGGAAATTAAAACAAGAGACAATGAAAATAGAAAACAAACGTCATTAGTTTCTGAGTAAAATTTCTGTTTGTTTCGACTTTGTCCAGGAGCAGTATCACAACCTATTTTGATTATTTGATTGAGATTGGCGCAGTCGACGTGAAGTTTGACTTCACTTTGAGCTAGTATTATTCTATAATTTACAAGAGGCGTTGGAAGATCTCAAAAGAGATAGACCGACGATAAAGCCGCTATGGGTGGAAGAAATAGCTAGGGTAGAATGGAAGGGTACCGAGAGGCCCGTATCTAGCAGTGGAGAGATGAAGGCTGAAGAAGATCATTCTACATGTATAGCATGATTTACTAAGGATTGAAGTTTGATTTCAGTCGATGTTGCTGTTATTGTAATATCAGCTGAGTTTTCATTTTTCTTTTAGCCAGCAGAAACTTCTCATAGGACGAGTAAATATTATAATCATTCGCATTGTCTCAAAATTGGTTTTGTTTTTTTATGTTTTTTTATTTCATCTTAAAATCTAAATTCTTTGGAACTAGCCTGCTTAAAAAAATGTTTAACGTTTCTCGAACGAACGAAGTGACGTGCTGCTGTCTTTGAGCGCTTTTACTGATCATGCCACTCTATGAGTTGATAGCTGTTAAGTCAAGGGGAACACAGAAGTAATTGTTTGTGATTTTTTAACATAACTCCGCAACGTCTATAAATAATTAATCCACTTTTGACGCATATGTCCACAAACTATGTTTTTTTTAATAGACCACGTGAACATTCATCCAACCGATTAAAATCACTACTTTCTCCAATCGTCTTAAAAATAGCTTCATTTCTCTTAGAAACTCTTGTTCATTTAATCACACTGCAAAGAGTTCTTGCCTTGATAATCCCCGAGCTGGAAGTTTTTTTATTAAGACTTTCAAATTTTGGAGTTCTTTCGCTTAGAAACTATTTTTCAGCCACTTTGCGGCGTGCTTGCTTATAATTATCTGGAAAAGACTGTCAATTTAACAATCGATAACTGATTTAGAAAGCATGTTTATGTGTTTTATTAAAGGCGTATATATTTTTAAGTCTCTGCTCTGACTTTGAAATCGGTTGCATTAACATATATTTAAATTTCGTTTTTCGATAGTGGCGGGTTTGTTTGTAATCTCTGTTAAACCGTTGTAATAATTAGTTTCTTTTTCATTTTTTTTAGTTATAATTAATCTTTCTAGTTATAATAATTTGTTATTATTATAATAATTTGTTGATTAATTAAGGTTTTTTAAAACCTGTTCCTCGCAAATATCGCGTACCTATCGATAAACAGCAACATCTTCTTAAACATCATCTATAGAATTGATTGCATTTATGCAATATATTTGCTTAAATTTACAAATAATATCGTTGACTGCAATGATATAATAAACTGTAGATACGTCACAAGCGTGAAATCTTGGTAATTCAAAAGTAAGGTAATTGCCTTACTTGCATTCGTTATTGAACGGACCTTCTTTGTGATCTGGCGCGATGCTACGCCGAAAAAAAGTCCCCGGGAAAAAGGACTATAGCATCTTACACTATTGTAAGAATGCAAATTACCTGATTTTTACGTGATTACTTGATGATGTGATTTGTTGACTCTTTTAATGCAATATTTGCTACATATGAAAATCGGCTAGTATGGGAATAACGTTCGTTCAAATACGTTCAGCATTTCTGAACTATCTTAAAAAACCCTTATACAACGACTACCTCAGCTCCACATCCTTTTTTAATTTATCTTTTATCACTTGATATTAATGTGAATAATTTTGAATATAATGCAAGCAAATCTTAAAATAATAAAACTCCTTGTAAAACAGAGTGAAAATGTCCTCTCCTAGTTCAAGATAGGTAAGTATTAATTTAAAAATATTATAATATATACTGGAATTGAAAACCAAAAATAAAGAGAAAGACGTCAAGTCTGAACTCAGAAAGCAGCAAAAAACTTCTCGGGTTTTCTTTTAAGTGTCTGAATCATATTCAGAAGAGAAGCGAATTAAGTCAAATGAATTCTAGTAAAAGTCATATAGATTTTCAAGTCTAAATAATTTAATAGTAGGAGACATGATGAATGCTGGGATGAATCTAGACCAAAACCAAATAATCAAATTTTAGATAATTAACATGGTTTTATTTGTTCACAAAATTTCTACCCTTTCATAATTAACTAAATTAATAGAAATTTAAACCTAATATAATTAATTTTGTGGAACTTAACACTAGAAGCGCGGGTGTCCCAAATTTGTCCCGTTTCGATGTTCTTCCTGCTCTAGTGAATGTCTTATTACGCGTAGAGTCCTTATTTTTTATGAAATGTGTTTACTATTTTTATACGAGACTTCAACCACGTAATTGCAATATAATTTTTAATAATGAAATTTACCTTAAAGCGCGGTTGGGTCAAATTTGACCCAGTTATAGATTTCGTAGTTTAACTTCATCTTGAATTACTGAATTAGTCAAAATATCTTTAATTTCGTTAATGTAGGTACTCGGGTGCCATATATAATAATCGTGGCTCAGCAGTGGGGTGGTATTAGAACCGCTACATAAGTAACCGGGCAGTAGTGGCGGAAGCGTAGCGTAGAAATCTCTCCAAGGTGTCGATGAAGATAACTCGGAAGGCGAGCCGTTGCATTCATCCGATGAAGAGTGGCAGAAATTACTCACAAATGGCGACTTATCGCCAATCTCAATTTATACCCTCAAAATCTGATAAATGAGGGCAACAAATTCTGGTTGGCTATAGATAGAAACTCTAAATATATAGTAAATGCATTTCCGTACCAAGGCATGGATGACGTCAGGTCGAATAACGAACGCCTTGGGGATTACGTAGTAAAAAAATTGATGAAGCCATACCTAAACGATTAAAAAATATCACTTGTGATAACTTTTTCACGTCTCTATCACACTAAAATAAAATGGTAGAAGTATTATTGGAACCGTAAATAAAGCTCGTTGGTAAATTACCTGCTTGCGTCAAACAAGCTAAAAAAGAACTGTACAGTACAGTGGAATTGAAAAAAATACGATATCACTTTGACATAAATATATTTGACATATTGTACCGGTAACAAATCGTGTGTGAAATGCCAAGCCTATAAAAAAAAGGTTTTCAAGAAATGCACATCGAAAGAGGAGTTTTCCATACGCTCATTATGTAATTTAGAATAGTAATTGTACTACCTTTCTTGTAATTTCATATCATTTTTAACTTAAATTATTTGTGATTTTGATTCCTATTGTGTGCCAAAGTTCACCAAAAATATATGTAATGTGAAATAAAAATTTAATATTATAACAAAAAAAATTATTGTATACATATTTTCACATAACTGTAGCAAAACAAAAAAAATGGCCAGAATTGACCCATCCGAGCTTCTAGGGGTGTCAGGATTTTCCGCGCTTTTTTCATTTTACTGTCTACGTTCTCTTCGCCATCTTTTCGCTTGATCTGAGGTTGTTATGAACCTTTGATTTAATTTTTTACATTTCCCAAATGTATACGGATTTTCTGTTATTGCAACTGTACGAGTATAAATTAAATTATTTTTTTAGATAACCATTAGTTAATTAAATAAAGTTTTCAAAAAATAACTCAACATTATAAACTTTAATTTTAACGTCTTTAATATTCTTTAGCTTGTAAGCTAAAGGCTATTTATTAAAACCTCAGGTTGCAAACGGAAACTAGTAAAATATCAAATATTTTCTCTTATAATTAATTTTAAAAAAATATACTTTTAAATATGAAAGATTCAAAACAACGTTATTAATGTTATTGCGTTTTATAAATTAATTAATTAAACATTTTACGGATTAATTAATAGTGACGGTGTTTTAATCGGTGACACACTAACCGTTATTTGAGATTTTAATGTACGTACATTTAGCAATTGATTTTTCGCAGTTCGTCGGGCAACTATCGGTTTTAGACAATAGTTATCCCAAATAACTATACCAAAAGTAACCGGATAAAATAACGGTTTAGATACCACTATTAAATAATGAATTTCCTCGTTAGAGACATAGGCTGGGATTCAAATGTATTCTGTGAGTTTGTATAAAATAATTTTATTTTACAAAACTTTCGATGTAGGATAATACACGGGGTAGGTATTTTTTAAGGCTATTAGACACTATTTCAAAGCTTTGCCCATTTTAATTGTCGGGGTAAATACTGAAAGAAAAGTATTTAAGAATGATGTATATTATTATACAGCAAAATGATAATACAACAGTAAAATACGAGGAACCTTAATCTATACCAATAAAACTCAATGTCTGTCTGTCTGTTTTCTATACAAAACTACACCGTTTGTCCGATTCGATTAAAATTTTGCAAACTTATGCTTCAGGACCCGGTGGGCAACATAGGCGACATTTCCCCCTATTATTTTACCCCTTCCTTTCCTCCTGATATATTTTCCATGCAAATCTGTACCGTTTGACCGATCGGACTCAAAATTTGGAAACATATTCATTAGGACTCGGCGGGTAACATTAGTGACATTTTCACTTTTACCTTTCCCCCCCTGATGTATTTTCGATTCAAATCTATGCAATTCGAATCGAACCTTCGTTTACTCTCACCTGTGTTTAACTCACAAATTTATTTTCAACTTAATCCTTATCCCGTGCAACGCCGGGTACGAACAGCTAGTTGAAACATAAATTTATTAGTAAATTAGTGTGAATTTTAAAATAATATTTTTTCAGTCTCACTTCCAAAACGGCATCTGGAGTTGGTTAACCAAATACCAGCGAAACAAAAAAAAAATCTCGGAGTAAGTTTTAAAACTTGATTAACTTAAAAACATATCCCGAAGGTTTTCTGTATTACTAATGTATTGGCAACGTTTTCTTAAAAGAAAAATACCACAGAATGCAGAAACTATAAAACTATAAGCTTTCTATCACAAACTTCTGAAAATGTTGGAGAACAGAAAATAAAGAAGAATGGAATTAAACCTCAGCGAAAACCAACTTCGATTTAGAAAGAAAATGGGAAACAGAGAAGCAATTATTTTTCCGTGCTGTTCGCTATAAATAACGTTCTAGTTTCCGGTGGTAAATTTGGGGTTTTTTGTCATAAAAGATAATTTAATTTGCTTTCATTTCAAAAAAATTGACATGCTTAACAAAAAAGGTATTTCCAATTTCTGAAACGAGGCTTTGGCGAAGAGGTTGTTGATGAAATGGTCCCTGTCTCATGTTTCTGAAGGGGCAAAACATCGGCAAAGACATTAATTTTTATTTCATTACTACATGAAAGATGACGTACTTTTATTATACATTTCGGCCACCAGTTAACGCTGTGAAAACAGCGCTATATAACGTCTTAATAAGGTGGTGGACATTATTATATATAGAAAATTATTCTTTTTTGCTTCTTAAACCTCACTATTGTTTGACCTCTGATAGCGTTAGCGGTGGACATTGTTACGTAGAGAATCATGCTTTTTGTACCTTATTTTACAATTCTGATCATTATTTGTGCCATCTGGTAATCTTAGTGACGGACAGTGTACACGGAGAAATATTTATTTTCACTATTGATTAATACCAATGATATATGTGATAAAGTAATGGATAAACTTATTAGTTTTAATAATTTATATCAAACTGAAATTTTTTTAAAGTTCTAAATGTTAGAAAAAGTCAAATTTAGAGATTATTTTATTAAAAAAGCATAAAGTCTACGTTTTCATTTTATTTAATAACAATTTTGAAATCATGCTAGTATTTAAAACGGAAAGAGTTCAGCTATTGGATTCTAGGAAGTTACGGACGGACAAGTAAATTATTGTTATTGGGTATGGGGATAGGCACATCCAGAAAATACTATCTAGTGGCCTACTATCATGCAAAATGTGAGAGATTTGACTAGTAAACGCAAAATGTATATACTTCTTATTTTATAGTAATATAGAATTATAGTAATATTAATTTATCTTTTACTATAAAATTCCTTAAATATTTTTAATACATTTGAAATGAGAAAATAGATAGCTAATTTAATCAGTTTAGCTTCAACTTGGAGGTGACTAAAATACTTGAAATGTGAAGGTAAAACCACCTTTTCAACCAGTGCTTTTTCAACCTCCTGCTGAATTTTATTCTCTCATTGTCTCGCAATGAAAGCATTAAATTTAGCATTTCGCAAGTCCCATCCGCATCATTGTGAAATTTGAAGGAAATCGTTTTATTAATAATAATCGATTATTTTTCTAGCTGATTACAAAATAAATTCATAAAACGTGTATTTGTTATTGAGCCAAGGTGAAATTTTAAAATTCTTTTACATTTACTGTGCGTATTTCCATTAAGTTGAACAGAAAATTGGGTAAGCTATATGATAAACTCAGGAGTCGCGTGCGATATAGTGATTGGCGTGGCGTGTGTACGCATTAGGCTATTATGAGGGATATTACAGAGGTCAAGGCTGAAAATATCGCGTAAAAATTTTATTTTATTTATTTTTGAGTTAACCTATATCGAATTTCCTTACACGAAAACTGTTCGAGAAAGCTGATGATCCCATTTTGCGTGCTCAAAGTAGAGAAAGAACTTTAATGATTTTTTTAAATAAAACATAATTATTGTGAATAGAATTCACAGAAATAACAAAAAAGTCCATTTAGAGTACATTGGAAAGTAACTGAGCAGTGGTTTTGCTTATTTAGTTTTTCCTCGCCGAGTCCACATCTTAAATCCTACTCACACCATCCTAACATATTCACAAACAGACACACCAACCAGGTGAGTTTAATAATGAATTTAACAATATGCAATATTAACTGTTATGACTAATATATGGTAGAATCAGAAGGAATTACGTACTATCGAAATCTCTCGAACGGTCCACATGAATCTGGAATCGACTGGGCTATTCTCGTAAATTATGGAAACACAAATAAAGTGATATTACCTATAAAAAAGATCGACCTGCTATTGCGTACTCAGTGTGTGTACATGATGACAGAGGGCTATCACCATAGAAAGCGAATCGTACGGCATGTATTGCTAGCGCTTGTGTGTTCCAGCGACAGCAAATCAAGAAATTATCTAGCGAGAAGCGAAATTTTTTTAGTGCGTACCTGAAATCAGTATATATATAAGAAGAAGATTATATAGTTATAAGAAGATTATAGAATGAATTTAGTGAATTAATATTCTAGAAACATATATATTGAATTTAAGAACATTGTTTTATTCGTGTAATTAATAAAATTTTAGTTAATTTTAAGTGTTTATGTTTAATTTCTAACTATTAATATCTAATTAATAACTCACATCCACAATCCTGTGACAATACATACAGATAATTAGTTATCTTAAATTTGAAATATTTCTTTGACATTGTATGGTGCGTGTGTACCAATAACACAATTTTGTGATTTATTCGTTTGTAATCTAAAAAAATTCTGTGTACTTATTGTACCGTATTGAATTAATAAATAAATAAAACATTGATTAACAAACACATCGACATTGCGTGGTGATGCTTGCAGCTGGACCGAAAACTTAATTCACAAGTTAATATGAACAATTTTAATAATAAATACGAGTGTAGAACTGAAATCTTAAAGTATTATTAGCTATTAATATTTTTTTATATTTCACTTTAATGTTCCTGAATACTCCGATTTTTCATATGTATTACTTTTTGCTTATTATTTCTGTGTTCCTGGATACATATTTTCTTATGCGGGATGCTTTATATTACATTATACATTATAACCATCTTGCAATTGCTAAGTCAAAGCTGATCCAAGTGCCTACCGCAGAAGCATAATTCCTCCTACATTTAAATTAATTTATTAAGGAGATAAGCTTAGGGGATCGAACGGATTTAAGAATTCTGTAAGATATCTAATAATCTCATCTCATCGTGAAGTCAATACATTTGTAGGTATGGAAATTACTAGATTACGCATCTGAAAGTAGACACGTCCAAGTACGATTTGTGGTAATTTGATTGTAGCCGCGGATACAATATGTATGGATACGTTTTTATCACTTCATCTACTATCTGAATAACTCTACTGTTTTAATCAGGGTTGAAAGTACCAATAATCATTACTATCCGTGTATGTTTCTTTCTCCAAGCTATAATATTATTTTTTTTAAATGGCTTGCTTACCTCGAAAACATAGATTTCATATATTTAGTAAAGTTTATCGTCTAAAGCGTATTATTTATTTTTTAATTTTGATATTATTTTGATGTTATTGAAAGTATTCGGGGTTGGACTATTCATACTGAGTTTATATTTTTACTTCCTCGTATCGCGTGTTTGGTTAATATTAGATCGAAAATTAGAATAGGACGGCCCCATACAAATGTATTGCGATATGCAACTTTTTATACAATTTGTACTAACCATTATTATAGATATTCACCAAAGATGCAATTTTTGTATCGACATAGATGATTCATATTTTAAATTGTACTGCATAATAAATAATTGTACTTTTTTATATATTGAACAATTTAATGCAAGGGGATTTGAGAGGCAGTGGCTTAATTTTGCGGAGTCGGTGTGGTTTAGAGCTATTGAGACGATTCATAATGAGGAACATGCAACATTCTGGACATTAGCTCTTCTTTCGTGGTATGCCGGAAACGGTGCCTTATAAAGCAGCCTTGGGTAGTCCAGCAATGGAGCCCCATGACAGAATGTCCAGCTAAATTTGGAATGGAAGTACCTCATTGCTTTATGCTCCGTGTGTTTGGTAGAAACGGTCCACTGATATTGTATGCAGATGAGAGTACATGTATTTGAAGCGATCAACGTTAATTCAGTCGTAACTTTTGTATGTCTCCTCATCCATGCACAGTACGGGATGTACAATAACACCTTCCGTAATACATAATTATTTTCTGTACAAAACGTCCCTCCGGTGAATTTCTAGCGATATGCATCACGAGTTTCACCGTTGGTTGCGATCACCATAAAGGATTACTTTTACATTAATATTTATTGAATAACATCAAGGATGCCTCTTACCAACATTAAAACTTCACGGCAATGTAATCATACAATGCCTGACGCATCCTGGAGGAATAGGTATTCCCAGCCCGATCAGTCTATGTCATTAGCCCCTATACCATAGCAGGACGCTTCTTATCATTGAAAGTCTATATGAACACTGCAAGACCTCTATCTTTAAAATTCACCATTAGACGCAAAGGAAAATTCCTGATCTATTGAAGAACACTTCGCAGGCTCCCTAACTAATACTTCGGTCAAACTCCAGTATTCGAGCGGATTTATGCTTCAATGAGAAGCCATATCTCTTTTGGAATTTGGCCATCAGGATAGGCAGGCCGAGGGCCTATTCTCCCCATATAAGAGGGTTAATCGCAGTCAAAATATTGCATCCAAAATCCATATTTACATACATTAAAATCACGGGTTGGTGTTATACGAACCTCCTCTCGGACAAGTCATCTCCGAGGCTCTATTCACGTATTTATAACAAGACATATCTCTCATAATATCATGTATTTTTGTAGTTGACAATACTTACCTCTCAAAATATCATGTATTTTTGTAGTTGACAATACATACCTCTCATAATAGCATGTATTTTTGTAGTTGATAAATATATTTTCCTCATAAAATTGATGAATAGACTCGGCGGGGGGAGGGGTGACGTCACGTCGTCGAAACTAAGATTATTTTAAAACCTTTTAAAATAATTGATTTGATCATGTTATCTATTAAAATTGTATTCGTGTATGTTTCTTTCCTGTCTGAAATAAATAACGATATGTAAATTGGTATCGCACTTCTTTAAATAGTTAGGACTAGATTTTGGTTCACGAAAGTTAATTTTATTATGTTACGTTATCGATAAGACACATTTATAGATATATCGCATAATAAGCGCATTAAGACCGTCACGTGTCTAAAATAACTAGGGGTTATAAAATACATTTACAACTGAAAGGTTCTACAGCGAGACAAGATCATTGGCCAAAACACTGGATGTTCCGTTCGTACGAGGTAGGAGACGTTTAGAAAAGGTGCGACGTTCTATACACAAGTTACGGTTAAGAGGCATTTATGTATTCATAGTACATTTATATAAAGGGTCAAATCATTGCATTTGCTGTCTCGCAATCAGGAGATAAAATGAAAATATTTATAAAATTACCCCAGAGTCATGTCAGTAGTGCCGCGACCAGGAGAATTCACTTACATATATATACTATAACTACATATGTCAGAATCATCACAGTCATTTGTTATATTTGGCAGAGTTTTAGCGTATTTGTCACATCTATTTTGAAATTGTTGGTAATCAATTGTTTGGTCTATTGTGGTAGGTCGTTGTATAATTTTAATTCGTTACAAATTAGTCGTCTTTGTCCTGTTTTTGTTTTATTCTCTCTTTGTTTGTTGTGGTGAAATTAATTGATTTTTAACCAACTTGCCGACTAGCTAGAGCTCTGAAACTTTCAAAATTTACGTAAAGTGGATGACTATACATCGTTAAATCAACATGATTTAGTAATTATTTTAATTTAAATTAATAATAACGTCACTCACATTAAATTTATAATCACGTCACTCACAAGAAAGAACCGCAGAAACAGCTGAAGAACATGTCATTAGAAAATTTGTTTTACACTTTAAAACGAAGTTTATCTTTCTTTGGATACTGCACGGGTGATGTTACGAATGTATGCAAAGAAAGCGTATAAAAGCATAAATATCTTCAATTTTTTTTGGATTTATTTGTTTATCTTTGTCGACACTTAATATATACAGTGTGCCTGTCAGTCTGAGTATGAGTCAAGCAAGACTCCGAGATAATAAATATAGTCGATAATCTTTATAAAGAAAAATCAAACGGTAAAAATGTGCATCGAAAAAATATCAGAGGGAGAAGAAGGGGTAAGAGAATAGGGAGGAAATGTTACCTATGTGACCCACCGAGTCCTAAAGAATAAGTCTCTAAATTTTGAGTCCGATCGGTCAAGCGGTACAGATTTGCATCAGAAATATGTCAGGGGGAGGGGAAGGGGTATGAGAATAAGGGGAAATGTTGCCTGTGTTACCCGCCGGGTCCTAAAGCATAAGTATGCAAAATTTGAATCAAATCGGACAAACGGTGTGGATTTGTATAGAGAACAGACAGACATTGAGTCTTATAGGTATAGATAACATTTTTCATATTCAAATTTTTTGATAACATTTGGTCGTCTGTGCTTAAATAAAACGTTTGAACCGATGAGTAAGTGCAGCCAATCGTATCGCGATATTTATATCTATAAATGTCTGTCTGTCTGTTATCTATACAAATCTACACCGTTTGTCCAATTCTATTCAAATTTTGCATACTTATGTCATAGGAAATTTCCCCCTCCCATTATATCCCTTTCTCTCCCTCTGATATATTTTCAATGCAGATCAGTACCGTTCGACCGATCGGATTCAATTTGGAAACTTATTCTTTAGGATCCGGCGGGTAACATAAGCGACATTTCCCTCCTCCACTTTTACCCCTTCACCTCCCACTGATATATTTACAATGCAATTCTGTACCGTTTGACCGATCTGACTCAAAATATAGAAACTTATTTTTAGGACCCTGCGACATTTCCTCCACCACTTTTACTCCTTCCCCTCATCCTGATATATTTTCAATGAAAATCTGTACCATTCGACTGATGGGACTCAAATTTTGCACACTTATGCTTTAGGACCCAGCGGGTAACATAGGTGACATTTCCCCCCTCTTTTTACCACTTTTCCTCCCCCTGATATATTTCCGATGTAAATCGGACTCAAAATTTTCAAACTTATTCTTTAGGAACTGGCAGGTAACGAAGGCGACTTTTCCCCCTCCCCTTTACCCCACCCCCTTCCACTGTTATATTTTCTGTAAAAATCTATACCGTATGACCAATCTGAACCAGATTTTGCATACTCATTTTTCAAGACCCGGCGGGTAATAAAGATAACTTTCCCTCCCTCCTTTCTTACCCCACTCCCACACCTGATATATTTTTTGTACAAATCTGCAACGTTTGCCGATCTGATTCAAATTTTGCATTCTCATTCTTTAGGTGGAATACATAGGTCACAATTCCTTCCTGGACATTTCATCCTTCTTAGCCTAGATTTAAAGGATCTAGGCTAGGAAGACTAGGAGACTGCGAAATAATAATAATAAAACCTTTGTGTCCCCCCTCAAACTTATGTTTAACTAAATCCTTAACTCGAGTAACGTCGTGTATGCACAGCTATTAATATATATAAATTTAAATATTCGTTTCATCAAAATCTTAATTCTCAGAAAGTTCTCAACGGATTGACTTTGACACAATGCCGCATTCGAATAGGTGCATGTTTTTGTACACCTACTACGTTTTTATATACGTACTATTATACAGATGTCACATCTGTGACAGGTAAAATTAAACATAATAGAAATGTGTGCTTTCTCTTTTTTTTCTTTTCCATTTAACAAGACTGAGCCACAGCAACGCGTGGCCGGGTACAGCTAGTAAATAATAAAATTTAGTAGATAATAAACTTTTATCGAAACAGGCAAGTGCGCTGTTCTACAAGGGTATGTAATATAGCCGAATATGATCTGTAACAGGCTGTGGTTTTTCAGATCTTAATGCAATATACTTTTTTTGTATCAGTTTTAGTAAATAATTGTTTAGCTGGGTCTTCGTTACCTCGAGTCATTTTACTGAAAGACTGTAATGTCGGCTAACGTTTCGACCAAGATTTTAATTTTTTTTTGACACAGCACAACGTTATGTGACCTATAATAATAATATTTATTTTATTTACATACTTTTATATGATCACACTACATTCAGTTGTTAAATAGTTCTACACTATTTAATTATTTTATGCAATTGGGGATTCCATTATAGAAATCGATCGCAGTGTGTAGGAAACCATATCTCTCTGTATTAGTCCGCGGTATATCACTTCTTATATCTTGTTCTTGTATGTTGTCTATGTAGGTCACAGTTCTGGTAAAGGTGAAATTCGTTTTTAATAATTAATTATTTATTTTATAAGTCATCTTTATCTTTTCCACATATATCAGATCTTCTAGGTTAAGCATGCCGGTGATTTTGTACAAGTCAGTGGTTCTGGTGTATCGATCTAGATTGAAGATTATTTTAAGGGCTCTGTTTAAAATTAGTTGTATAATTCCCTGCACCTGTGAATTACACTGTGACCAAATAATAATGCCATAAAATATGAGGAAGAATAAAAGCTTTTCGATAATTTTTTTGTTCTTGTATCAAATAGTTCAGCTCTTTTCATCACACCAACTATAGGCCCAAGTTTATTTTAAAGAGCTCGAATATGATTCATCCATAGAAGTCTCTCATCAATTTCTAGCCCCAGATATTTCACACAATCACCTTGTTTTATAATATATTCCTTTATAAAAAGAGTTAGGCTTAAAGGCGGTTTATATTTTGCTTTAGAATCATGTAATTAGTTTTTTTTACATTAATACTAAGTGCATTTTTATTCAGCCACAAAAGATGTAAGATGCAAATCGTCATTAATTCTGCTCTTTAAGTTGCTTTTGCCATTCCCGCTAAAAATTAATAGAGTATCGTCAGCATAAATTTGACCATTTTGACCATTGCTACCTAATTAATTGAGATCTCGCTTAGAGATAATAATGATCGAAGACTCTCGACTGAGTTGACTGATCGTCAACTACATCACTGTTTCAGAACTGTGAAGTGAGGGTCCCACCATAGACCCATGGGCGTTTTACGAGCAATAGCTTCCATATAAACCTTATACTTTTGCCATCCAGATCGGCATTATTTTAATATTAAATTATTAACTTAAATTATTAACTTTATTACGAATAAAAGTATGAAAACCTTAGGTTTCATGCTTAGATCAATACAGGACTTTGAATCAATTAATGTAATAAATCTCTTATATGTATCCTTGGTCAGTAGTCAGTTGGAATACAATTCCATCATTTGGTCTCCTTTTTACAGGGTTCATATAAAAAATATAGAAAGGGTTCAACGTAAATTCCTAAAATTTATAAATTTTAAGCTTCATATTCCGATCGACCAAATAAACTACAAATATTTGCAAACTAATCTTAATCTCCTAACCTTGGAAGATCGAAGAAAATTAACAGATTTAATATTCCTTTTTAAAATATTACACTCAAATTTCGACTGTTGCGAACTCCTGAATAGTATTAATTTTAAAGTACCTAACCGTAGGACCCGCCAAAACATGCTGTTTTATTGTGACAATTTTGACACAAACTATCGTTCAAATTCTAGCATACCTCGGATGCACAAACTTGGCAATGAACTACCTACATATGTCGACATTTTAAATCTATCTCTCTCAAAATTTAAAAAATCATTATACGATCATTTCTTTTCAAAATATTAAATTTTTATATAATGTCTTAAATTTTTTATATATACCTGGCTATTCAAATTTAATATTGCTATATTATCGGTGAGTAAAAATTTCTGAGATCACTACTTTACACTTTTTTGCATATATACTTTTTTTACATATATGTCTAACCTCATTATGTTTAAACTATGTATATATACTTTTTTACATTAATACCCTTTATTTTTCTTTTACATTTAATCGTTTGTTGTATTTTAATTATGTATAAACCTGTTGTAAAAGGCTATTAATAAAATAAATAAATAAATACTAAAGCGGTCGACCCCGCCACGCCGCAGACGATGCTAAGGCACGTGTGTGGCGCGGCGGGTTGTTCGCACAAAAGCACGTCACATTTGGATCTCAAGGAAAGGAGAATTATTTCATAATATTTACCATGAATGGTAAATTAAAAATTAAAATAAAGATATTATCACATGGGTCAGCAGAGAACTAATGCAGTTGTGTTTCATTTTTAGATTTTAGCCAAGCAAAGTAAAAATAAGTTATCAATTTGAGAGTAGGTATGGTATTGTGTTTTGATACTCTGCCTAGTGCCAAAATAAATCAACAAAAATGCAAAAGTATCCAAATAGAATAATCAAATCACGTCAATAATCTTTTAAGAATTTGAATAATCATGTTTTATTGACAGAAATTAATCAATTTATCAGACTAACTAAACACAACAAATTATCAAATAAAAGAGACGTACACGTACAAGATGAAAAAGCTATCGCATGAGGAGTTCCAAGAAATGAATTGAGAGTATTGTAACAAATTTATGACGAATATTAAATCGAAATTGATATGTTTTTGAAAACAGTTATCTTTTGTAAAACTGTCACTATTGTGAGATAATCATTCTAAAATTATATTACTTTTGATTCAAAATAATAATGCACGTAAGTGATGAATAGTCTATAACTAGTTTCTATTAATTTGTACTCACATGTATAGAGCAATCTGCACTGCTGGCTTTTTAGAGTAATGCTACATATAATTGTAATGTGTAAAAACTACGAGAGTCTGTGCTCTCGGGTCGGCTCTTCTTACTCCTTTTTTCCATGATTCTCTATTCTGGCTATCGCTTTGTCCAACTAGGCATTCTTCAGATCTTTTACTCTACGGTCACAATTCCTTCACCTTTTCAGTAACAGGAACCACTCTAAAACTACCCCTGATATGCATTAACAAATCCATTTTCCAAATTAGAAGATGCTTTTATACTACTCTGGTATAAAGAAACATTCAGTATCAAAACAATAGTGATAAAGAAATGAAAATGCTTTTAATGAGAAATATGAAAGTATCTTCATTGGGTGAAATATGAATAAACATATTTTCAAACTTACCAATTAAATAGAGAAGAAAGAAAAATATAGGTTCGAAAATTTCAAAGTTTGTGGAATAAATATTGATCGACAATTATATGGTTATTGTTCCAGAAAACCAATAGCCAGGAGCCAACAACTTTCCCTATCATACCTAGGTTTTGAGGTATGTTCTAGGGATTTTCGCGGCAAAGGGTTAATTTTAAATTATTCGGAACACTTTTTAATATGAAATGTTACGTAAGATTTTAATATTAACCAATATAGGTTATGTTGCTTTTTAAATACATACTAGGTGATTACTGAACCACAAAAAGTTAATATTTTGTTTAATATTAAAATATTTTAATAATATGATAACTGACTCTTGTAAAATTAATAAAATCAGGCTCATTTCTTTGATACGAATGTTATTTTAAAATTAATTCATAAAAACTTAGTCAAATATTATCTTAGAAACTATGAACATTAAATAAATTTACTCACTCTAAAAGACAGTGATCGAAAAATACTTCAGACGCCTCAGAGTCACTTCGCGGAAGAATCAGCTTAGGCAGCACCATTCCTTTCTTTCTCCTGCCTTTGATACTCAGCATGGGTTGACAGAAGTTTAGGAGGTCAGGTGTGGTGTGCGGACTATGCGGGCTGAGAATCATCAGTTTCCTTGAACCGTCTTGCGAAGAGCCCATTCCAAATAACGGCCCCCCATGCGGTGGAAGACTCAGGTGTTGAGGAGTCGATCTCCTCTCCACTCCAGCAAACAAGCCTCTTCTTCTTTCAGCCGTTATTTGCCCATCATCTATACTAAGGGAGCCGCCCATTTCTTCTCCAGACAACGCTCTTCTCTTAAGTCTCATATCACGATCGTAGCTCTCGAAGCTCTTATTTTCAGTACTAGTCGATAATACTTTGCGAAAATCTCTTTCGCTAGTTGTCAGAAATGACCCTCGATGTGCGTGTAACGTTTTCTCCGAATTTACATTCAGTTGGTTGTGGGAGGTCTCCTTGGCAATTCTAAGACTTTCCATTGATTTTGCCGTTTCTACACGATTGGTTGTCAGGTACTGACCGGTGGATGCGACTGTTTTTTGACCAAACAATTTGATTTCCGGTTCATATTCCTCCTGACTCGAGCTTGACGTACCACTTCGAGAAAATAGACCGAGCTTGGCGGAAAAACGATGATCGGAAAACCTGGAAGCTGACACTTTTCCATCTTTTTCTTTGAGAAACGAAGATTGTTTTTGATTTTCCGCCGATCCTTCATAATGCGTTTTGGTTACTTTTTTACCACAGGAATCGGTTTCTGAAATAGTTTCAGCTGACTCTTCCGATTCATTGGAAGCTTGGTGAGTTATTATCTGACATGTCGGTATTATTACCGCCATTTCCTCATCAATCTGATTGGCCGTTCTGGACAGACTTTTTGATAATTCTCTGGAAACGTTATCTAACAACATAGACTTCTGAGATCTTTGGTTAGTTTGCGTGGCCGAGGTCATTTCGGAAGATTGAGCGGCTTCTCTGGCTTCATTTCCTTCACTAATAAAAGATTGAAGGGTTCTTTTCATAGAAGAAAAACTCGATGAACTATTTTGTGTAGTGGAACTGGAAAATGATGTAACTTGGGCTTGAACTCTGGAAGAGCTTTGCTTTACTACGCTGTGAGATGTCACCCTCCCTACAGACATTTGGGTTTCATCATCTTCTTCTTCCATTTTTATATTTGGTAATGTCGGTTTAATTTTGATCAAGTACTAACATGAACAGTTTTAGGAGCGAACAACTATTTTAATTTCAACTGTTTTGTTTTCATAATAATTTCTAATTTGAGGGGATTAAGAATAATCGTATCTTCCTGAAATGAAGAAAACAAATTTTTAAATTCACATTATTACATTCTTTTACAACACTTCACAATACGTAAGCCAAGTCATTACTGCTGGAGCACAACTATTTACACGACGAGGGGCCAACGCCATACTTTATTTAGGGCAGTTATTATTCCAAGACATGGAGTTATCGCCGAGATGAATATGCACATTTCTCAAAAAAGTTAAAAGCATTATGGAGAGCGTTAAAATATTAAATATATAGGAAAAGGAAATAAATATACCGTATTTGTTTGATACTCATAAATCAATGCAGAGACAGTTTCAAGATTCCATGTTTTTAAGATTGTGTGGTGTGCGTTTGAGGTGTGTAATGTGTACATACATACGTGAGTAATTTGTGATATGGCAGTAATAAATTGTGTCAGTACTTTTAAGTATATAAAATATAAACCATATTGTCGGAACTATCACTTATTGTATATTAATTTTATATATTTATTAGTTTTAAGTTATAAGCGAAACATACGTTATTTTTCAATTTTATTTGTTAGTCATGTGTTAATGAGTATGAATTTTTTGGTATTATTAGCATTGCTGTTCACTTCGACGCTTGTTAATGTTATCACACCGGCATAACACACATTAATCATGCTTTCAATATATTTTTTAAATGAAGCGGAGTTATATAATCGTTAATAAAGTATTTGAAAAATATTGAAGCAAATTACTGTCTAAACGTGGTCTGTTACTGTCTCGGTTCTTTACTCTCCCGACTTGTCCTGCAGCGCGAGCGTGTTGTCCTGCTGCGCGAGCTGCTCGCCCAGCGCGTTGGAGGCCTGCGTCAAGGCTTGCATCTGCTCCGTGTTGAGTCCGGAAGCCTTCACTTGGACCTTGGCGCTTTTGCTGGACTCTTCGGACTCGCTGGACTGCTCCTTGCGAACCGTCGAGCTGTTTCCAAACTCGTCGATGTGGGTTTCCTCTTCCCATTCCTCCTCGTAACTGCTGGCGAAGGTCTGTTTGAACTCCTGTCGAGCCTCGATCGACACCTTCTTGTGTTCTGTCTGCTGCTGCATAACGGAATCCATCGTCTTCTGGACCAGCTCGGTCGAGGATGAAATTTTGTCGGCCATTTTTTTTCGAGTCTCAAAAATGTATTTAGGTATTGAGTCTTGGTGAAATATAATATCTAGAAAGTGAAATGAAACAATCATAGTATTTAAGATTACTATTAATTACAGAAAACGGCGGTGAATGTTTGTATGAGTTAATTTTGAATATGTGTACAATGAATGTGTAAACGCTTATGAAGAATGAAATTATTTAATAAATATTATTATAAGTTCTGCCAGATAAGTGTTACTTTAAATGTTCCAGCTTCTTCGGCTTGTAAGGCATCAATAGATATCAAACACTGCAAGCCGAAACAGCTGTCACATTTAAAATAACACTTAACCTGTAGAACTTAATAATAGTATTTCTTAAATTTCATTAACAATAAACATGGAGTTCCACAAACTAAACACAAAAACCGTAAATTAATGAAATGATATGGATATTTGCCACCACGTTGAAGATTTCTCGCGTAGTTTGTCTGCAAAATGTCTTGTTTTGTTGATTTATTATTAATGCTATTTTTGTTTGCTTTTGCTTGCGTCCACGCATTGAAGTTATCAAGATACTTTATTTACAGTAATCAACTTTATAATAAAGTAATTAATTTAGGAAGATTTATAAATAAATAATAATACCTCATTACAAAACCTAAAAAGTTGCAAATATTGAGAGATTTCCCATTTTTTACACAGAGTAGAAAAAATATTTGAAAACTATATTAGGTACGTATTTAACGTACAGTAAAATTTAGTTTCAGATTTTTGAAAATAGATAGACCGATAACCTTCCCCTTGTTATAATTTTATAATTATCATCATGGTTGAGATTTTCGTTATGCCACGAGCATCATAAAATTTGTAGATCTACGGAAAGCTTTTCCTACGATTGTCAAAGAAGGCCTTTTTTCATATAATTTGATGGTAAGCAGTTAATTGTTATACTCGAGCCATCGTAAGATGGCATTTTTGACAGATCGTAATAGTGTTGTGACACACTTAAAATCATTAACGAAAAAATTCAGTCGGAAAAAAAATTCGTCGCACGGTGTGAGTTGAGAAAGTCTTTGTACATAAAAAAGGTAAAAACAAAGTCCAAATTAACGAGCAGGGACAAAATATAAAAGTATCAATGTCCGAAATCTAAAGCCAGGTAAAAAACTATATCGTAATCACAGCGTTCACTCATTCGTTCTTTCCGTAATAACGTTAAAATAAAACTGTCAAAACCTTAGAGTATCTACAATATATAGAGGGATAATAAAGCATTTTACCAAACTTTTATGCGTGGTAAAATAGAGCTTACTCAGTTTAAACAATATGGCGACACATGAGAGAAAAAGAGACAAAAAAACATCACCCGGTCTGATCCGTCTTTTATTGTTTTGTAGCCGTTTTCTTTGCCCTCTAATAAAGCCATAGAAAAAGATCATATTTAGAGGGCACAATCGATCTGTCAGATTTGTTGTGTTATTTTGGATACTTATTCTGCGTATTCTACGCATATTATACAGGCAATCAATATCCTATAACATTTTGAATCATTTCGTTCATTCCATATTTAATGTTGATGGACATCACTACTCTGGCGTTCGCGCAATAAAGTATAGCATTTGTCCTCCAATGTTTATCTGTCATTAATAACGAAACTTCATGTAAGTCTAAACGTCAAAAGTGCCATCATAGAGTGGCCGTACGTAGGGTCCTTCACTTTATGAAAGTCACTTGCATTTTTTTGAGTGATACCCTCTGTAACACGTAAATTGTGTAGTGGTATTTCATTTTTAAAACTACTCCATTGGCCATTTCAGTATCACATTGGCAGTCACGCGGAGCGGTCGTTTCTTTGTTTAATATATTTTATTTAAAGATATGGTGACTGCAAGATCACGATACGGTGACCGCAGACATAAATCAATTTAATATAAATTTAGATGAGGATTTGGAGTCCGATACAGACGCAATAGTTTATCTTATTGATTAAAATGAATTATAACATTTTGAAACACTATTTTACTACAATTATACCTGCTTGTACATTATTTATTTTAAACTAGCTATAAGCCTTAAAAAATGACGTACTTTTGTAACATATTTCGGCCGCCAGTTAATGCTGAGAGAATATCGCTATATAGAATAGCTTCTTGATAACGTTAGTGATGGACATTATTAAAATGAGAATTATGCTTTTTTTTGCTTCTTATACCTCATTATTATATTTTATCACATTATTTGAGTATGCTGGTAGCGTTGGTGACGGACATTGTTACGTAGAGAATCATATATTTTGATTAATGATTAATACCGACGACAAATGCGATTTGCTAGGTATTGGATTCACTTATTAGTTTTAATTTTCAATAAACTGAAATATTAAAAAAATCCAATTTAGAGTATTTTATTTAAAAAGCATATAGTCAATGTTTTCATTCATTTAATTTAATAACATTTTGAAATCATATTAATTTTCAAAACGAAATGACTTTTTTTATATGTTTTGCATTTCATGCATTCAAAGGTATACATATGTTTTGCTGGACCTGCTAGCTACTACGGGAAGTATCTCATATTGGATTTTGCAGCTAACGTTGGCCTCTATTTATGTTCTCGCATAAATAGAGACCAACGAAATTTCCACCTAAGATTCTGAAAAATTTAAATACTAGTACAGATAGTAAATCTTCGATATATTTCACTTGTGAATTATTTACATAACTCTATCACCCAGCGCCAGCGTTTTGAGTGAAAAAGCAAATGTTTTCTTAAATTTATCTTAACAGAAGCACCATCACTTCATTCGCCTAGTAATCAAGTGATGCGAGGAATTTATAAATCATTTAGGTAATCGAGATGAAATTTCAATGTTTTCTGTCTGGAAAATTATTCAGTTTTTTTAGAAGTTAAATTTATTATAAAATATTTCTATTGGATTATGACGCAATATTCATAAAAAATAAGACGATAATATTAATAAATTAATTTAAACAAAAATCTTAAAATAATAACCTATTATTACTTAAAAAGTTAACGTGTTGTTAAAATAAATAAAATTGTTAAATAAATTGTTGACCAGTAATTTGGTGACGTAACATTTCTTCAGCATCGCGGATGGGATTTTGTCATAGTTCGTGTTTCACCCCAATAATAATCGTTAAAATGAGCCTCAAAACGTATTTAATATCTGATCTACAATATATATTCAATTTGTATTGTTCTGTTGGAAATTAAATTTTCTCTTCAGTCTCATATTTCATTTTCAGAACATAGTTCTCTTCTCATCCATAACAATGATCTTGAAATAAGTTGTATGAAAACATATATTATTTTTTGTCAAAGTTGTCGTTTCATTTCTAACGATACTCGTTAAATGAGCTTCACGGCGTACATCATCGTAAAACATAGAATATTTTATTTACAATATATTTAACGAATTTAGTTTGTATTCACAGTTCATTAATAAATAATGTAGCTATGTGGGCAATTGCTTTAATCGTAATGCGAGCTCACTCTCGCCACAGTTGCGCAAATTTTTAATTTAGCAAAACCTTCATATTGCGGACATTTAAAAGGCTATAATATCCACGTAGCGGGCCAGCTCCGCTTTACGGCGCTACGGACGGCTGTGCCAGGACAGCTGTTGTAAACATCTAACCTAATATGGATACCTCCGCTGAATAATACTACCTTTAATAAATTCAAAACCATGAATAATACTACCTTGCCACTTTTCACGTGAATCAAAAACACTTAACAAAGTCTTTCTATTTGGGAAAGACAATTGACTGAGTATGTGTAAGCCGTACGTACGATGCACAATGTTTTGTTGCACAACGAAACAACGTGCCTCGTACGCACGGCTTACACAAACTAACTCGATTGTCTTTATTAAATGAAAAGAACTCTAACAGAGTACTAATTTTGTTTGCAAGTTATGATAACATATTCTGTAAAGTCTGTAAAAATTTAACTTTAAATAAAATATGGGAAACAAAAAACTCCCTGAACAGATTTTCTCATCAGTGTCCGCGGGAAAAAGGCTTGTAGGATGATGACCTAAAAGTACATGGAACAGGGCAAATGGAGAGAGACTCTGAAGGAGAATCGAACTACCAGTGAACCCAATTAAACGACACAGCGCAGGAAAGAACGGTGGAAGAGCGCTGTCCAGGCGTGAGCCACCCCGTCCCCGTACGAATAAAGGGTATGAAGAATAAGAAGAAATAAACTAAAATTGAAAAAAATATTTTAATGATGTTTTAACTCGCATTGGTGTAGTATTTCTATAAATACTATAAAAATGGTGAGCACGTCAACTGAATGTGTTCTTTTTATCATAAACTAAAGCAAAACGTGTATCCAAAAGAATGAATTCATCTAGAGTTGCTCTGATGTGTTATTAAGGATTGTTTTATTATATAAATACCAAAAGTCAAATTGAGATGTAATAGGTACAAATAAAGAGCGCCCAAAGTTTACAATTAAAACAAACATAAATATGTCTGCAGATTATATTCCTGTTAATGATAACCTTTTTTAAATCTAATTTGCAGTAAAGATTATGTTTTCGCGCACCTACTTTATAATGGTTCCTTCACATAAATTAGTTGAGTTAAAAATCTACTCTAAACATAATCAAAATATACTTTAGTAGAACTAAAGAAAGATAAACTGGGAAGGAAAATTACCGTCTTTCTTAAATACGGACGTAGAAATATAAATTTTGTATAGGGCACTGGTAATTTTTTATGCAAAAAAATATAAATAATATCGTTATGTCAACGACATTTGTTATTGGGGTAAATGTTATCGGTAGATATTATCAGTTATTGAAATGGATTAATGAAATTATCATAAAAATGAATTATAATATAATATTTTACTAGACGGCCAATTCAATCGGTAAATCTCATTGAATGATAAATAGGTATAAATTATTTAAATAATTATTTTAAAAATCAACATTTTTAAATAAAATAGAGCAAATGTGGATAATGTGGTAATTACTACAATATTTGAAGAGATTAAGTTTTTCAAACAGTTAAAAATTTATTATTTAAAATAAATGTTTGTTTCGTGAAATAAAGGGGATTAAAATATTGTGAATAACAGTTAGGTATAATAGTGGGATACGGGAAAGGTACAAATGAAAATAAGAAAGCCATCTGAAATCTCATTTCTAATAAAACGCGCTGAAGGGGTTACATTAGATAATATGGTGCTTTATCTCCATTTTATGTTGTACACGTGTTTATAGGATCCTTCATTTCAAGGCGAATGTTTTTTAAAAAAAGTTAGATGTATGGGCTGCATGTTAAAAATGCCGACTGCCACGAAAATAAGACAGATTTTAAACGCTTTTATCTCAGTACTAAACTAAACTAAACAAAAGCACTAAACAGTAAAAGAGTAAGAGCGTACGACACAGGTATAAGTTAATGGTGTCATTGATTGAAGACGGAAGTGCGGCTTCTTTAGATGATTATATCAGCTAATCCCTTGCATGAGAGAGTGACGTATGCGGCACGAATTGGCGCGCTCAGTCAACTTCGACGCTGTGGCTTGTGAATTAGAACAATGACACTTACAATACCAACGATACTTATAACACATGTGCGTTGCAGATTATTTTTAAAGATAAGACAATAGACGAAGTTTGTTTTAATATAATAATAACAAAGATTAATAATTACTTATAAAGTAATAAAGTTTTATCTCTTATGGTTGTATGAAAGTTAAATTAATCTTGCTTTTGTGCGGTGTTATTTCGAAAAATAAAACAATTTCTAGCTATCGTTTTTTAATGAAATTTTGTGGAAAATAACATAATCATTTCTAAAGATCTCTTTGATGAGAGACGGCGCCAAGTTTGTGTTTCACCAAAGCGGGCAATAACATACGTATGGTTTTGTTTGTTTCCGTGCGAGCAAAATAGTTCGCAAACTCCCTCTGGCATGATTGATATGGAATTTCTTTAGTACATTCCTTAGTGGCTGTTATTCTTAGAAAATATTCTGCCGACGACAGCTCTGCGAGGTACTGATTCACTGCGGTAAAATGACTTGCATTACTGCAAGCTTCAAACAGCTACTCGTAACACAAAATATAATAATGATCTGTTAAAATATACTTGACTCAACTGTTTAGAATTTGATGCATTTGAAATGTGGTGCAGAGTGCTAAATATCCCTTAAACACTGGCAATGCTCGCTGAAGCGTCGATTTTTATGCAACAAACGGAAGTGGAGGAAAATCGTCAGGACATCATCAGGCCACAACCCGTGTTTGCCGATGAGGAAACCGAGCGGAGAAAAAGTTTAAATATAAAATTTTATCAACGACTTGCACTTAAGGCCGGCTTACTAGTATGTTTAATATATATGTACAATCTTTGTAAAGCATAATTAACAACAGAGTTAAATTGAACTTTGGGTATAAACAAAAAATTTCAAGGTGTGTGTGTTTATCATGTTTTTAAATTTATACGGTTTAGTATTATTTATTGCGTAATACTAAATTATCAACGCACATTGTTTGGGTAAGAAATTGACACCTTAAAACTCGTTTATTTTATGTACTATATTTATTAAAAACCATTAACCAAATGAAGCAACTCCAAATAATACCGTATTTATTATCTTTTCCACGGATTTCTTGGAAGTTTAAGTAGATGAATTCTGGTATATCTATATTTCAGAGAATTGTTACATTTCGTTTTTAATCAGTCAACAATAAGCCATTAAGTTTTGATTTTGTGTATTTCTAAGCCAAGTTAGAAGCTAATCCCCTGTATTCTATAAGAAATTTCATGAAAATCAAATATTTCAGCCTCCGAAATCCAGTCTTTCGTCATCTTACATTTTAGAAAGAATTTATTGTTAATTATATCGTTAATCCTTACCGACGCAACTTCGCACTAAGATTTTTTTTAAATAGAGATGCGAACACGAAATATGTATGACATCAATATTCTTACTATTTTCAAATTAAGCTAAACGCTTGTGATATGAAAATAGGACTAAATTGCTGGTCTAGAATGAGATTCGAACCCGCGACCTTAGATCACAAAGCGAGAGTCCTAAAAGCTACTCATATATAGCTATTGCTAAATATTTATATATATTTTATTATATTGATATATATATTTTAATATATATATTAATTAAATATATTAATATATATTTTAACGAGTATTACTTATTGTCACACTAGTACTAATTATCAGGATTATGAATGACTTGTTGATATTCTGTATCTTATAAAAAATATATTATTTCCTGATCGGTCGCTGTATTTTTTACTCAATATGTGTACTCAATACAATTTTTACAAAATTAATATTCTTTTCCTTACAAAAATACCGTACCTAGCAATATTGTATATTAAAGAAAAAGAGAACGTCTTATAGAGCTATATATTTAAACGAGGTATCTATAGGTATGTTATTATTTTTACGTTTTAATTTCGTGAGTAAATATTTTGTCCATTACGCATTTTTGTAATGGGTTTTTGAAATACTACTCATACTTAGTATTTCAAAAATGTAATCTATCTACATTTTTAAATGTTGATAATTGGCTGGCACCGTTTCCATATAAATGTAGCACGATATATTATAATTATGGTTTATGTATTTCTAATTTTTTCTACATGATTTTTTTTATAATAGTAACACATAGTTTCTTAAAATTCCTAAAAAAGGTGTCATTATCTCTAAAGTACCCTAAATTGTGCAATTAAGATCAATCAGTAGAATCACTTTACTTTATATTACGTCAACATTCCTTGATACATACTTTAATTTTTGAAAAGTATTTACTAAGGTATCTATAACCTATTATCCCAATTATAATAATTTCCTTGTCTGTCCATCCGTCCGTTCATCGTAACTTCATGTAACTTCTTTATGATATTTTTTCCTTTCTTCTTCTTCTTTTTTCTTTTTTTTTTATAAATAAATAAATACTTATTCTTAAGGAACCGACATGTAAAAGTACCGTTAAATTTGACGAGTTACAGCGAGTATATAAATAAGTATATAATGGTACACCTATTCACATCAAAATTACCAGAGCGGCTCTCATAGTCCAGTGCACATGACAGTGGCTTCTCACGCCGAGAGTTCAGGGTTCGAGTTCCGTTGAGAACACAATACGTCCATGTGATTTACTAAAGCTTGGGTCTTTTTATGTCTGCGGTTGATTTATAAACATATTTAAAAAAAGAGATTTCGCGAAGTTACCGAAGCAGAGTGCGTAAAAGCTAATTATAATAAATAATATTTACTTTGCAAAGTTGATATAGTTTTGTGAATCATTGTTTTATTGTGTTAATATTAAAATTTTGTTTATACAGGTTATAACGTAAATATTTCGGATAAATGTGTTGCTGTGTTCAGATCTACTCTGACGGGTGCGGGAGGGAGAAGATCCAACTGAAGGGTTAGGAGATAGGGCTCGGTATAATAAGTGAGATTATACAAATAAAGATGGAGATAAACTTTTACTGTAAAATTCTTCAAATACCTTCAGGGTTTCAGTAAAGGTTTTATCGTGATGGTTCCGCAGTGATAGCTTTAATATAGAATAAAGCGGACTGATGACGCACTTCCGTGTTTGTGGCAGTCTTCCAAATATTTAGAAGATGACCACGAGATGAGTCACGAAATATACTGAGCCGGCAGTAAACAAAGTTTTGCGGCTGCCGCTGCAAGGATCCGCGGGCAACGGCCGACGCGACGCGTGTAATATTGTCTTCCAAATTATATAGATTTTTAGTACACTGTTTGGATCGTCATAGCACTTTCGCGAACCTTCTAGGGCATCCTCCTTCGAATTTATCGAATGTACAGGAACCTTCTAGACACACCGACACATTCCCCCACTCAGTCTAGAACCTTATAGAACTTTCGGGAATTTTTTGAACCTTCTCCTTCCAAACTTTCTAGAGCAGGTTTATCCGGAACCTTCTAGACTCACCGACACAGTCGGCGTGCCTATTTTGAAACAATCTGAAGCATTTGCGGCCTTTCCATAACAAAACAATGTGCTAGAAAGCACATTTTCGTCACCCACT
>JADDOH010017573.1:0-11080 GCA_016648135.1 Agrypnia vestita
CGGTCTCGGCCCACAGTACATATGAAGAGACCGAGACACTTGTCGCGGTCTCCCGTCTCTGTCGTCGGTCGCGGTCTCCTGTCTCGGTCGCGGCGCGAACCGCCACCTTGACTCTTTATAATCACTTTAGACAAGAGAAAAACGTGAAATAATAAATTTTTAGATTTTCCAAAAGGCACGCAGAAATCCTTTATTTTCATGGGCGGATTGCTACTGCTGGGCCTGCGGGAGTCTCCGGTAGTGCCCGATGCGCAGTTATTATTGTCTGCGATTGCTATCGCCTGTTGCCTCATATGATTTTGTGATTTCTTGAAATTAAACTGTAGTGGAAGTATTGCGCACTGCACGGATCGTTTTGGGAGCAATTATTCTATTTTATTCTTTCTGCATTCACTCGTAGCCTAATTTTTCTTCTATCACGCTCCTCCATTCGGAGTACTCTCCAAAAAGCATTTCTTGTTGGCATTCCACCCTTTTAAAACTCAAACGTTTGCAATACGTTATCTTAACCCAGAAATTAATATTCACGACTAATAACTTCATTTCAAAGTCATTTGCAAATAATGTGAATGCATTATTATAAAATCATACCTTTCTATTTTCGAGTTTGACACATCTCCAACCATACATATACTTGCCTGCAGAAAAAATAAAATCGACGCGAGAAAATAAAAATGCCGATTTCTTTCTTCTTAAAGTGATTAGAATATTAAATAATTTCAAAGCATATAGTATATATAAATTTCAAATTTTAAGAAAAATCCAAAAACAATTCATTCTTATATCTGGTAATCATCGAATTGTATTTTAAAACATAAGCTACCTAATTTTATCTAACCAAACCTAACTAACTCAAGATTTATAGTCGTATTCATTATGTCTCTCTTATCTATGCTTTGCATATTACTATGTAAACAATTGTTATCACGATTTATAGTTGTATTCATTATGTGTCTCTCTTATCTATGCTTTTCATTTTTGCTATTTAAACAATTGTTATCCACGTATAAAACGTCTCAAATGTCGACATGTATGCCGAAACTTTCGAAACCCATAATTTTTTAATTTATGTAACCTAATGAATTTGATTTTATTTTTCAAATCAGGGCACTCAATTATTCTTCACTTTAGCCTACGGATGGTGTTGGGTTCTCCAAATTCTGTGGAACTTCACACCTTCCCCGATAATGGTAGCTCAGGAACCAAATAATAATAATTATAGAGTTAAGGTTGTTATTACGGTCGTTAGACATATTTATCTGTAATTTCGGATATTTTATACGCACCGTATGTATTACCGAGAAGCGAATCTCGACGTTTCGTTGTATCGTCCTGACGACGTATCCAACGTCATTAGGAGGACGACCTTTATTCGCGGAGGTGGAGGTAGGACTGATTAAAGGTGCTGCTTTCTAGGGCGTAAATTGTATGCACTTTGTTGTGGAGTGTTCTCTTCTTCTACAATAGAGGTAGCCAGTGTGCAATATGTATGTCAGCGGATTTTACTGCAACTTCTCTCAAGGGTTGACAAGGCAAAAATCTTATCAACAGAACCGTACCTTATACCCAGATTAGTGAGGGAGTCCATTGAAATATACAAAACCCCAATTTTAATAGAGATGACAGTTACAAACTACCAAGTATTTGGCGCCCTGTTCTAACGACACTGATTCAACCTTTGAGAGAATTCGCAGTAAAATCCGCCGACGTAACTAGTACACATTGCACACTGGCGACCTCTATTGTAGTGTCCATGGGTAAAGGTCGTCCTCCTGATGACGTTGGATAAGTATCCAACGAAACGTCGAGATTCGCTTCTCGGTAATACATACGGTGTGTATAAAATATCCGAAATTACAGTTAAACAAATAATAATACTTGATTTTGCGGCATTAGCGTTATCAATACCTATTATCAGGAATGACCGTGATAATTATCAGTAAAATCCTCTTGTCGATCGCGAATTTCCGACTCGGAACGTGCAAAGCATTTATTATATCATTGGTCCTGGCAATGCGACAAAAAATTCAACATTTTTCTCGGTCCTAGTGAAAAAATTTGCGTTATGTGTTGCTCACACACTTGAAGATTTTGATCGAACGCGATGAACTTTAACCGTCATTTTCACTGTTTGCATGCGCCTAGGTCACACACACTTGATGATTTTGATCGAACGCGATGAAGTTTTACCGATATTTTCACTTTTTGCATGCGCCTAGGTCCACTGCTGGCAATGCGACAAAAAAATTCAAAATTTTTCTCGGTCCTAGTGAAAAAATTTAGGTTATGTGTATCTCACACACTTGAAGGTTTTGATCGACCGCGATGAAATTTAACCGATTTTTTCACGCTTTGCATGCGCCTAGGTCCACTGCTAGCAATGCGACAAAAAAAATTCAAAATTTTTCTCGGTCCTAGTGAAAAAATTTGCGTTATGTGTTTCTCACACACTTGAAGATTTTGATCGAACTTTAATATTAATTCACCTCCTAGTAAAAATTCATCAGATTTATTCCTAAACTTTCAGGCCCTCGGAGTGGTGAAATTCCTTAAATTTGTACAATTCATATAAATATAAATTATCCATAATTCGAACAGTATAGGTAAAGCCAACGAATTCCGAGGTCAACAATATCAAAACACGTGAGCCGCAAAATGCTTGCATAACTTGTCATGTACCTACTTATAGGTACATTTCATTACAATATTCAACACGCCAAAGTTTTTTTATGAACCAAACGATGTACAAAAAATAACGACACAAGCAGGGGTCTTTAACCATCAAATGCGGAAATTTTTTATTAATTTGTTCATCATCATTTTCGTCCTCTTTTTTTCGTTTTGCCTTTCCAAATTCTTCTATCTTGCGCCGCTTCGATACAAGTCAACCAATAAAGACCCAATCAGTCTTCATATAATCTTTTTCACAGTTTGTCCCGGCTCATTCAGGAGAGACTCAACGACCACCTTCCCTCCGGAGTTGTCAAGAAGATACACCTCTGGTATTACTAGCGAGCTAGTTTCCTCGAGTCGAGTTTTCTCCTGCTGGACCAGGTCGGCATTAAGCCGAGCTTGTGTGAAGTTCGGGCTGGGCCGAGCTTGCTAGAAGCTCGAAGCTCACGTCGTTTGTTGAAGCTCCGAAACGCCAGCCTCAGCAGATCTATCTCCGAGACGTCTCTCCGCTTGAATTCATCGTTCTTGCCGTTGAGCCTTTTTCGGTAAATCCGAATACGCCGAATCATAGAGAATCCCATCGTAAGGCTATGTTTTGACTGTGCCAGAGACTTTTGCGTCTTCTATAAGAAGTGATAATGATTTTTAAATAATACCTCGTCGTCCTGCGTACAGATTTAAAAAAACTAACCCATAAAAACAAAGTTTTTATTATACTCCCTTTCTCATTTGCCAGTTGAAACAGGTTTCGCGCCTACTCCACGCGTCGGGCTCGAGTCGGGCGACGCTATGAAAAGGAGTAATAAAAACCGTTAAAATTTCGAAAAATCCAAAATTATACTGTAATAATTTAAAAAATTTAAAAGAAAATTTGTTAGATCATTTTTATCGTCGCCACGAATATGCCTGCAAAGTTTCAGGTCGATCCAAAGTTTTTTCGGCAGACAAGCAGACAAGCCGACAAGCAGACTCTACGAGTTAAAAGTAAGGGAGTAAAAATGAGAGTGTATAGAAAAACAATTCGCGTCAATCAACCATTTAAAAAAATAACCCATAAAAAACATGTTTTTATCATACTCCCTTTCTCATTGAAACAGGTTTCGCGCCTACTCCGCGCGTCGGGCTCGAAAATGAAACCATATATAAATCGTTAAAATTTCGATAAATCCAAAACCATACTATAATTAGTAATTTTTTTTAAACGAAAATTAGTTAGATCATTTTTATCGTCGCCACGAGTCTGCCTGAAAAGTTTCACTTCGCTTGGTTCACGTGAAAATGGTTAAAAATCGATACAAAGTTTTTTCGGCAGACAAGCAGACGCTACGAGTTAAAAGAAAGGGAGTAAATAATACATTCTTCCCAACACTAGCTCGTCGATCTTTTTATCACGTTTATTCTTCCACTGACTACAGAAATAAATCATTAGTTATGATTGAATCAGTGCAAGGATTATTTTAATAATATGGTTTAAGTTATTCTAAATATAATAATTTCGTCGCCTGTCTTTAGATAATTACAGTGACACGCAATCAGCGCGCAATACGCAACGGTCGCCCACCAAATTACCGTGATTTTTCACGGAAGTACGGCTAGTGTCATAAATTTTATTGCGCATTAAGGGGTTTCACTAGGTGACATTTAAAAAAAATTTTTTTTTGTTGCTTTATGTTATAGCTTGAAATTCTTACAATAATTGGAGTCATCGATCATTCAAATTGCGAAAATTGGCTAGTTATTGCAGTTTGAAGTTAGCGTGGTAGGTGAATTTTTGAACAAATTTCGTTATTCTTTCGCGTTTTTCTCGTAAGCGCTTTTTTCAGGGTAGTGGAGAAAATATCTAGAAAACTGTTGGGCCGATTTTATTATAAGTATTTTATTTTGCACACATTTTACTAATAAAACTGTCGATGATTTAGCATATGAAATAATTTTTGATAAAACGCGCCGTTTTGTTTATTGTGAATTTTTAATTAGGTAGATATTTTTTAGGAAAAATATGAAAATTATTTTCTAACTTCAGTGAATTTCATTATTGGCAAAGCAATATCGTTGAAAAATATTTTCAAACTGCTCTCATTTTCACAAAAAAACTTTTTTCGATATGCTTCATCATTTTCATTTCATTCATCATAGACATTTCATCACTTTACAAAAAAATAATTAACTTTTTAATTTCACTCAAATCTTGGACACATGATAATCTTCACCAGCTGCGCACGTCACGAAAAATTGACCCTTGCGAGACAGCCCACAACTCTGCCATTTTAAAATTTTCAAAATAATTTGTTAATAAAAAATATTTACTTATGTATGCCGTAAACAGTGATAATAAAACGAATCTGGCATGCGCAATACTTACATCAGTGAATGGAGACCCACCGCACTCAGTACAAAAGCTCCCATATCTGTCCTACTCTTGATATTTTTTTCTCTAAAGGCCATTTCTGTGCCAAGTCAATGGTTTTTCTCAAAATAATGTTTTCAAAAAAGGTGTCCACGATATTTTAAAAATTTAAATGAAATTAAATCTACGCATTAAAAACCTGGGCTTCACCAAAGGATTTTGTTTTGACTTAAACTTTTTTTTTATAAAAATAAATGAGTGATTTTTTGCCTCAAAATTCATAAGTAAGCTTTCAAAGACCGCCATTTTGCTAAATTTGAAAAGAAAAAAAAAGTCACGATTAAGCACAAGATAAACTATTAAACTACTAATTTTTTTTGTTTCATTAAATTTAGATAAAACACTAAGAAGTATTGATGGACACCGTGAGGCACCATTTGCAAGACAGGGGTCAAGAATCGAGCTGTTATCGTGGTCCAGAATTGATAATTATATTTAAAATGTTCTGTTTAGTTACTTGAAATATAGTGTAAAATTTTGGTAATATATATATATGATAACAAAAACATTACAAAACCGTTAAAAAAATTCTTGAAAATGTCTAATTTTTCACGCCTCTGACTACACGTAACCCCTTAAGTTTAGGACAAAAATGTAACTATAGAATCATGGCTAGCTTAAACTAACACTCTGAAACTTATAAAATATGCCTGCGTTAACCAAAGTTATGTAAACTCCTATTCTGCCAGCAACCAAACGTGACTTGGGCCTCACCACAGTTCTTACTATTCATTGTATTTAAATGTGTAGGTATAATGACAAAGAAATAAGAAAAGCATTAATTTATTAAATTACTTAATTACAATGTTTAAGATATTATAGGTGTGTTTATAATTAAATGCTTCTAGCAATCAAGTTTATCCGGCATGAAGAACATCAGTACGGGCTTCAATGGGGTGACGACCACACCACGAGGGGCGGTGGGTATCCGTCCTCCAGAAGATGGGAGAGCTGCTCCTACCCGGAAATGACTCAAGATGTGAGCCAACCCAAGCTTTATCTGCAGATTTCCTAGCCTTTCCCCTAGAATTATAATTAAGTGATTTGTTATTTTTTCAACACTTTTTTTTTTTAAAGACATAATCAACATAATATATTGGAATTATTCAGATTACTGTAATTTATCATATCATATCTTTGATGAGATTTGCATGATAAGATTGATGATCGTTTAATATTTCAAATAATGACTTTAAAATTATTTTAATTTATTCAACCCTTAAGATGCGATTGTTCTGAAGCAGTCTGGCATAAAGCCCCAGTTATATACATATATAGTTATTTCTTCACCGAGTTTAGTCCTACTTACTTAGCAAGAGGGTTTAGCATTGTTTGTAAGAATATTGATGTGAGACATGTCATGTCCATGCATTTTTTTTTAGTTGGTATGATTTTTAATTTTTAATATCAAGTAATATTATAACATAGTTTACTTTCTTAGATACCAAAAAAATTTTTTTTTTAAGCTTCAACAGGCCAGGAGGCCCAATTACAGAAACGAAATACATCACAACAAAACACCCAGGCTTAAGTAAATCACATAGATTAAATTGTGACCTCACCGGGAATGGAACCCGGAACCCTCGGTGTGGGAAGCCAGTATCATACCCACTGCTCTACGAGGGCCGCTTTTGAATATAGATATCCAGGTAACTTTTTTTTAGATAATCAAACATAATAATTTTGCTGTCTGTCCATCCGTCTGTCCCTCCGTCTGTCTGTCTTTTCCCGTAACTTTGTGTAATGTCCGTAATTTAGTTCGAATTCACGGCAAAAAAAAAACAATTAAACATCCGGAGATGGAACTTGAACCCCAGACCAGCAAACCCGAAGGCGGTGACGATAGCGATGTTGCCATCGCTGAGCCTTCATCATCTGTCAAAAATACAATACATATAGGAGCAAAGATACGAACAATTTCATGTTCCGTCCGATCGCTGGTAGGGGAAATATAAAAAAAAATGTAAAAATATTTTGATAAAAGTCATTATTACTATTTCATGGGTGTCGGCTATAAATAAGTAAATATGATGGGTTACAGCTAGTTTAATTTTATTTACATAATCTTCATAAATAGACTTGCTAAGCTTCTTCTTATTAATTGGCTTGCCTGTAGTTTCATTACAACAATTTGAAGACATTAAACAATACTATGAGTAAACTTCTACGTAAATAAAAATTAAATCATTGCAATGCATTTGTAAGCATGCAAAAGCTTAACATATAATGATAAAAAAAATAATATGATAACATCACTCAGGAGACATGTACAACTCATTACCTTAAAACCAAATATCAAACAGACAAATATATTCAACTTACACAAACAACATGGATGAAAGCCCAGTACATACTATTAAAAATGATTCATATACACGCACTAACAGAAACACAAAAGGGCTTAGACTATTTTATTGTACCAATAATACTCGCCACTCTGTCGAATACTTGGGGTTATATAATAGTGATGTAGAAATTTTTAATGTAAGTCTTCAACCGTGTAAATCTCACATTATTAATGATGTTGTGCATGATTCAATACAATTTTAACTCTTCTTTTGTAACTATTAAAATATTGATTTTTATTTTTTTTATTGCTACCAATCTTTATCACTGTTATACCTATTTATTTACAATTTTATTGTAAAAGGATTTTTACCATATACAGTAAAACTCCGTTAATTTGAATTTTCGAAATGTTTCAAATCAAATTGTAATGAACCTACAGACAATTTCTAAAAACCACAAGACCCATAACGTTCATTTCATAATACACTAACCCCGATAATTCGAAAACCTCAGTAATTCGTAATTCAAAATAATTTTTAGCCCCTTGTGCCATAAATCAATACATTTTAGGTCACATAATTCGATTTTTTTTAATTTGATCAAATAGAAAAAATCTTTTGATTTTTTGAATAACTATGTCAATATCGGGTATGTTAGTGATAGAAATGTCGCTATCTTTGTATTAGTATAATAAATAATGCGTTTTCGAAGTGATTTTTTGAAATATGCGAAAATACAGATGATAAATATTCACTAAATTAATGTTTTTTCATGACTTTTACGATTTTTGGCCGAATTCCACAATTGCATTCCGTTTTTATTATACCTCATATTTCCAATTAACGGGGTTCCGCATAATTCGAAATGTTTTTTTAGGTCCTTTGAATTTCGAATTAACAAGGTAAATATGTGTGCATATGTAAATAATACATACCAATACAAATCTTTGGACCTTCTCCAAACGGTATGTATGTAAAGGGAACGATCTTCTGTTTGTTTTCGGAAGAGAATCTTTCAGGATCAAATTCCTCTGGATCCTCCCAATACCTGGGGTCGGTCTGCACACCCGAGAGAGAGATGTAAACCTTGGTACCCTTCTCTATGACGAGGTCTGTTCCTTCCACATTGTAGGTCTTTGTACACAGCCGGTCCACGAAGGGCAGGGTGGGGTAGAGACGAAGAGTTTCTAGAAAAATGAACTACATTTTGCATCAATTATATTTTAAAGAGGTTCATTACTCACTATATTAGTACAAAAATAACTGTATCTCGGATGCACTGATGTATTTTTAGATGTTATTACATATATAAAAGGGTTCAGTATGGTCGAGAGCTATATTATGTTTCTCATAAAACCTTCTGTGCATTTTACATAATGTTTAAGCATTTTATAATATCTATTAAAAATTACACATGAGAGACTATGACATGTCAAAAAAAAAGCATTCCGAGATGATTAGTTGGTTTCAATGATTCAATTCTCAAAATGAAATCAAAGAATGTGTGTAGTAAACTATTATAATATGTATATATTTTTCTTAGTAAGCATTGAAATTTGTATTTGTAATGTCATATTTTATAAAGTAAAATATGAGAATGGAATTATACTTTTAATAGTTTTTTTTTGAGATATCATCTCTCTAGATCTCTCTAGGACAAACAAATATTTTTGCCAAGCAATTTTCAGATAACTCATTATTATATTTACATTATTACTATATGACTATATTTAGATTTAGGTACAATAGCCGGCAAACATCTTGAAATTTTACGGCATAGCGGGGGGAAGTTTGCGCATGTACTATTCCACCAAAGAGACCCAAATTTTGTCTTCTGCACATTCCCCCACTGCGCCAAAAAATTTCAAGAAGTTTACCGGCAACTGTACTATATTTAATGTCAAGATAAAAAAAAAACGGTAATCCAAGGATTTACTCCACAATTGGGATTATTGGATGGGAAAGAGCATATTACAATGTAATGAACCCACTAAAAGTTATAAAATTATTTTAAAAAAATCATCTTTCTCATCACAAACGCTCTTCACAAAATTCCCAGTTCTGGAATTAGAAAATACATATTTTCAGAAAAAATCTTTGTTATATAAAGAACTGAAGAAAATATTTATGAAAACTTGAAACAAGCACATCCTTATGATTTCAAAATACCAAAATGCAACACTAAACAATTTCAGCAAAATTATATATATGTTGACAATACGCTCACTTGGAAGTGAACGAAAATTCCTTACCTGTGGCTATATCTCGGAAGCTATTAAATCCGGCCGCAGGGCTGCAAAATTGCCAGGCTTCTCAAAGCGACCATCCATCCCCACAACCGCCGAAAAAGCATAAAAGCAATGCGCTCACACTCTCAGTCAGGTTATACTTTCGGAAGGCTCCAACAGTCCTCGCCTTACTAGGAGGTGTCTGGGAGGGATTCCTGGCGAACCTAGGAAACAATATCTCTGCCACATTCAAGTGTTTTCCTGCTGGGCCGTACCACGCCGAGCTTACGTGAAGCTCGAGTCCTGTCGAGTGCTTATCTCCGAGAAGTCTCCGCCATTGCTCTTGCTGCCAAGATTTTTCCGCCGAATCTATGAACTGAGATCACCAGAAATCCCACCATAACATTGTATAGTGACCGTGCTAGAGACCTGAGTGCCTATGCCAATTTTCTTCTATATTCAGTGTGTTCTTTGATATTTCTACTGTTTATATTTCTGTGTGTTCATTTCTACTACATATGTACACTTGTGTTTTACTGTCTGTTAATAAATTGTTGTGAAAAAAAACTTTCCCGTTATTTCCACACCTCTGGGACTTGCAGTGATACGCGTATTTAGGAATAAAGAATTTCCATAGCTTCCCTACAGAAATTAAGAAGAAAACTGAGATTAAACAAACAAAAAATAAATTAAATGAACACTACAAAAAACACACTAAAAAATTAATTTTGTTTAAATATATGTAGGTATTTATACAAAATATGGAATTACATAAAAGTGTTAGTCCCTCTCCAAGCACAAGAGTTAGTCTCTTTTTGAAGATATACAGCGAAAAAATGTATGTGTTTATTGATACTTTTAATAGACTAAAAAAATGTAATAAACAGTATGTAATATTAAATAAATAAAAAACATTATCTACTTTAAAATTCATTTTGGGTGTGACATGTGATCAATTATTTTTGCATGTAGACTTTGTCTTTTTGATTTGCGTATTGAATAAAACTTTGAATAGTATTTAGTGTTTCATTTGCTTCCCACAGGCACGTCCATGACGATAATTAACTTTCCATCAACCGTAGGCAGAAAGAATGGGGCTCCACATTTTTCTGTCCAGACATAACCCTCATCTCATCCGCATATGTACATATTTTGGTTTCTAATAGGACCATCTTCCAGTGTCTGGCTTGCCTGGTCATGTCATGTTTTCTGCTGGTGTCCTTTCTTTCTGGTATCATGGACCTTCTCGTCATATACCTGTCTTACCATTCTTTCCTTATTCATTCATCCAACATGATGAAGTTGCCAAAATGATCCTTTTTCGATCCTGTCACTACGCCAAGATCATATTTATTTTACAATGAAAATAATAAAGTGATGGGAGCAACCTCAATAATTTAATTAAATATCTGCTTACCTTTGAGTGCCATTTCGAGATATGTCATTTCATTTAGAGCATCGTATGTTAGACTGGAATGTTTTTT
>JADDOH010017574.1:0-14524 GCA_016648135.1 Agrypnia vestita
AATATCTTCTCTTTGGTTAGGAATTCCAAATCCAAATTTATACAGCTATTTACTCATGTATTTGTGTTTTGAAAATTATAATTCATTTGTTTTTCCTCAATTGTTTTTTTCTTTGCGTCACTCAGTTTACAAAATGAAAAACTTGAAATATCGCGTTAGTTACGAGTACGAGTTCCACCGTGGCACCAGTGCTGCAGAAACGACTCGAAGGATTAATGATGTGTATTGTGACGGTGCCGCAAAAGAAAACACAGTGCGTTTTTGGTTCCAACGTTTTCGTTCTGGAAATTTCGACCTGCAGAACAAGCCCCGTGGACGGCCGGAGACCAAGTTGATAATGAAGAATTGAAGGCTATTGTGGAAGCGGATCCATCGCAAACCACATCCGAGTTAGCTGCAAGCTGCGGTGTTAGTGATAAAACTGTTTTAATCTACTTGAAGCAAATTGGTAAGGTGAAAAAGCTTGAAAGGTGGGTACCTCACGAATTGAGTGAAGCAAATCAACAAACGCGCGTTGACTGCTGCGTTGCATTACTCAACCGGCACATAATGAAGGGAT
The DNA here is from genome assembly GCA_016648135.1 of Agrypnia vestita. Lineage (NCBI taxonomy): Eukaryota > Metazoa > Arthropoda > Insecta > Trichoptera > Phryganeidae > Agrypnia > Agrypnia vestita. Next base: position 560 of record JADDOH010017574.1, read on the forward strand.
TTTAAATCGAATCATTACCTGTGATGAAAAGTGGATCCTGTACGATAATCGGAAGTGCTCATCGCAATGGCTGAACCCTGCCGAACCAGCCAAACCATGCCCCAAGCGAAAATTGACTCCAAAAAGTTACTTGTGAGCGTTTGGTGGACTAGTGCTGGTGTCGTTCACTACAGCTTTCTTAAATCTGGCCAGACGATTACGGCAGATGTCTATTGTCAGCAACTGCAAACCATGATGGAAAAGCTAGCTGCTAAACAACCGAGGCTGGTTAATCTCTCTAGGCCACTGCTGCTTCATGATAACGCTAGACCACACACTGCACAACAGACGGCTACCAAATTAGAGGAGCTTCAATTGGAATGTCTAAGACATCCACCGTACTCTCCGGACCTTGCCCCAACAGATTACCATTTTTTTCGAAATTTGGATAACTTCTTGCAAAGGAAAAAATTCAACTCCGATGGGGCAGTCCAAACCGCCTTCAAAGATTTTATTGATTCCCGTCCGAATGGTTTTTTTAGTAAAGGGATCGATGAACTACCTATGAGATGGCAAAAGTGCATAGATAGCAATGGTACATACTTTGATTAAATAAATATATTATAATAAAAAAAAAACGGCTTTATGTTCCTCCCATACTAAACGCCAATTTCATATGTAAGGACCTAATATTCATACATTCATTAAACAACATTTATATGCAGTAAATGCTATAGCAATATATTAAATAAAAATACATTGAAGATTTTGTGGGTAATTTTAAATTTTATAGGGTAATCTCAAAACTTTTGACTGGAGTTGTTATAACTGTTGAACTAAATAATCCAAAAAGAAATTTATGAAGCAACAGCTAATGCTTACAGTCAGCTTTCTAAATTTTAACTGCCATCCTTGATTTTTATTACTCTATGTAAATCCTGAGTGTAATAAAAAACTTTTTATTTCCGATAAGGATAAAACCTTAAGCAAGGAAAACTTAATGTATAAATTACAAAGCTTTTAAGAAATATTGGACGTATGGCTCATTTATTGCGTTAGGCTTTCGTGCAAATTTTAATTTAGGCAACAAATTGCTCCTTAACTCTTATTTTATTTTGATATATTTATTTTACGGTCTATATTTTCCAAACCGTTTAAATAAAATAATACAAATTAGCATTTATAAAATAAACATGTCGTCGTAAAATATTTATTTAAGTGAAAAATTTGAAAGTTGTGATGTATAAATTGACTCGCAAAAAGCCGTTAAGCTGAGACCTTAAACAATGAATGTAATTAAGCTTAAAAATACAGTTTGGCCGGCAATAGTCGAGGGGTTATTAATTTTCATTTTCGTCCATCGCCATTTTACAAAAAAAAAATCTATTAAAATGCTTGAAATGCAAGTACATAATATAAATAACTATTTATTAATTGCATTAAACTTGAACAGAAGGACTTAATAATATAATTTTTACGTATATATTTGTGGGTTTAAGTCGATTAAAAATAATTTATGGAAGATTTGCGACAAAATTTGTAATATAAGGTGTTCAAATCGGCAAAGGATCATAATTAAGGGTAGCATTATATACTTGACTATGACGGACGGTTTTTGAGAAACTGCAAACTAATTCAAGTCTTGCCAAGTTATAATACGAATATATTTATATAGAACTGAATATATTTTTATTTTATTTTAGAAAGGTTTATAATTTATCTTATTCTACATTTTTCTGTTATGTTATAGACCGCAATCAAAAGAATGTGCGCAAAAAATATGTGTGTTGTTACGAAGCAAAAAATGAACGCAAAATAAATTTTTCTAGTAAGTAAGTAACCTTTTTTAAACTAAAGAATATATATTTATTTGAAATATTATGTTGAGGCTTGTAATACGGGCTTGCCAGGCAACTTTCCCCTGCTTTCTTCTTACCGGAAAAAGCTAGGGAATGGTCTTTTGATTGTGGTCGACCTATAGCTATAACCTGTCAACAATGATGAACTTTTTATTTTTGAATTTCGAAATTATATTTAGTTATCCCCAAGAATAATAATAATTATAATTTACAATAATAACAAATTTAAATTTATAATTTGAATTTAATTTAATAATAATTAAACAATTATTATAATAATTTAATAAATAATTTTTTAAATTAAACAATATTATTGCTTGATTTGGCACTTTGTGGAATGACATGATAATTTATATACAAATAAAATAGAAACTTGTGTAAAGACCTCTTTTGAGTTTATATTCTCTCCTGTAGATGAGAATATCTGTAGTTCTCGAAACCAGTCGGGTAAAGTTAACTCAAAAGTGGTCTAACACAAGTATTTTATTCATATATAAATTAAACTTTAATTGTAATTATAATTTAATTTAATAATAATTATAATTTTACAGCTTGAATTGTAATTTATAATAATAATAAATAATAAGCGTTGAAGGCAACACGAATAGAGGGCGTCCGCGAAAAATAATGCGAATAGATATGCCGCAGTTATCTGGTTAAATTAGCTAGGTAATTGGAGGCCTTGGCCACTCATTAAACGCTGGCATCCAATTGGATGCCTAGGATGATAGTTAATTGAACTAGAATCACTAAACATTTAACAACTTGGCGTATTAAAAATCAGCTCTTTGAAGATTTTGAAGACTGACCAAGACAGTGATTCAAGTGATTCAAATGTAACCTAGCATAACCTTATCTAACGTAACTTAACTTAACCTAACCTAACCAAACATCACAAATACATCAATATACAATTTAAATAAATCACTACACCACGTTCAGCCACCTGGTTAATCATTGCGCTCAATGACTTGGCTAGTTGTCCTTCAGCCATTTAATTGGATGCCTTTAATGAACAACCATGGCATCTAATTACCAGGTTAATTTAACTAGATGGCCGAGACATATACAATGATAGAATGAAAAAATCTTAATAATTTACATGAATAATCCTGTATCTACCTCATTTATATCAATTTTTATAGCTTTTACCTTCCACATATTAATTGCCTTTCATTAAAATATTATAAGTGTTTGAATAAAATCGTTTATTAGAATCATACTAAAATACAAAAACCTATAAAGGTTCTTAAATAAATATAACTGTTCCTTTCAATAATCTTCATATAGATACCTACAAGTTGTTGAATGTAAAATAGTTAGATTGATAACGCCCTTATAAGGCGAAACGTGTCTCGTAAAAATTAAAAGAATGGGACCAAAAATCATTTGCCATTTTATTTTCATATCTGTAATCTCGTAGTTCATAATATTCACGGTTTACGACACTACATTTCAAACGCGTAGAGCATGTTTCTTTATTTTCTTCTCAGGGGCCAAGATTCGAACAACATACATTCTAAGCATTAACGACTACTTTTGACAACAAAAGAAAAAATATACTTGCTTACCTTGGCATCTCGCCAGAATGAACGATGGAAGTCTCGATAAACTGCTAATCACAGGAAGGGTTGAGGGTAAACGATGAGTAGGGGTGATCTCCCTCAAAGAAGTTAACAGGAATCTCTCCGAAAGCCGCAAAAAATTAACTTCGATCAAGATCTCAAGGACTGAGACCTATTATGCATGAAATTTCAAATGGATCAAAGAATTTCGATGAAGTTTCCAACTATATCAACCAAGTTTTCAGTATAACATAAATCTACACGAATATACATAGAACTGATATTTGGTTCGATATAAGTTTTTTCAAATAACGACAAATTTACCCAAATAAACACACATAGGGTTGTGGTTCAAATGTCACAAAAACGGTCAATTAATTCAGTAAAAAAAAATGGAAAATTTCTCGCCAGCAGTTGCTTGCATCACAATTGCTCGCCAGGAAAGTTTTTCACCAAAAATTGCTCGCATCCAGATAACCTAACCTTACCTCTACAATTTTTTTAAGTGACGACATTTGTCTGTAAATAATAATCGAAAATATATTTTTATGTTTTAAATAAACGTGTTTTTTGATCTATATTATCTATATTCATGTAAAAAATAAATAAAAAATCCTGTCACGTAATTGGTGAGAAACTTTCCTGGCGAGCGATTGTAGGCGAGTAAATGTGAGCGAGCAATTGTTGACGGGTAATTTTCCGCACACCCAGAATAATATCTGTAATAAGTAGTAGTAGTAGTTCTAAAATTGGTGTTAATTAATAATTATCTCTCTTTCGACAAAATACAGTAATTGTGTTATTAGAACGTACATATAAAAATATTGTTAAAATTATAATGCTTTCACATTTCTTCATAAAAGTTTTATACATGGTGTCAAATTTAAAATGAACGACAGGAGAAAAATGCTGAAAATTGAATACACTCACGAAACTGTTCAGCATTTTATAAAATCAAAATTCATACATCAAGCGCGAAGGGTTCACGCCATGCTGACACGCTGCGCCAATCACAGCATCGGAATGACGTTACGTCATCAAGTGTCGTGCATGTCGCGTGACGCAAAATGGGGCATGCGCCATTTCGTTGCCTGAATTTGACAATGTAAGATGTCGCCCGTTATCCAAAGAAATTACCGGCTTATTTCAACTTTGGAGAAAGATTAAATAACTTTAATGATATTTTCATGAATAAATATTTAAGTATGGGTATAATTGAAGCAATGCAAAAATTTAAATTGTTATATTTCGATCAAAGTTATATCAAATCGTGTTAAATTTTCTCTTCCGTTGCATGGAAAGGGAGACTAATTTATTTTATATGCATGCTCAAGGTGCACGATTTGCTTTCAGTGATTCAACCTTTCTTGGATAACGTTTATCGAATGTCAAACCGGTTTTTATATTGTTTAATTAAACAGCATTTACCTATGATTGGCGACATCTGTAAATAGCTTTATTTTTTAAATAAGGTTTTTATTACGGTCCTTAGACATATTTAACTGTAAATCATTGCGAACTGGAAATGGATGAGAGTTACAAACTATCAAGTATTTGGCGCCCTGTTCTTACGACATTGATTCAACCCTTGAGAGACGTCGCAGTAAAGTCCGCCGACGTAACTAGTACATATTGCACACGGGCAACCTCTATTTTAAGTGCACATTTACGCCCTCGAAAGCAGTAATCAGTCCGTACTCTGCCTCCGCGGGTAAAAGTCGTCCTCCTGATGACGTTGAATAAGCATTCAACGAAACGTCGAGAATCGTTTCTCGGAAAAACATACGGTTCGTACAAAATATTCGCAACCATTTACAGTTAAATAGTTTTATTTTTATTAATATAAAGAAAACACCTTTCATTACTACTGTTTATTGAATAATTAACAACTTGATTATTTAATAAACAATGGGTTAAAATATGGCGCTTTCTTTTCATTGACATGAATAATATTACCACAAAGTTATTTTGCTATTATTGAAGAAGTTTTATTTTTATTTAATAATGAAAACATAACATCTTTATCAACACAGCAATAAGAAATACTTTCTCTACTTAAATCAAGTACCTATTATTGTGTAATACCTAACATAAAATAAAACAGATGTGAACTAAAATAATTTAATTATTATGTAATATTAATTACGATAGATAATTTATGCCAGATTTCCTTATATTGCAATAATGCAAAGCATAACATCTTTATCAACACAGCAATAAGAAGTACTTTCTCTACTTAAATCAAGTACCTATTATTGTGTAATACCTAACATAAAATAAAACAGATGTGAACTAAAATAATTTAATTATTATGTAATATTAATTACGATAGATAATTTATGCCAGATTTCCTTATATTGCAATAATGCAAAGCATAACATCTTTATCAACACAGCAATAAGAAATACATTCTCTAGTTAAATCAAGTACCTATTATTGTGTAATAACTTATAATAAAACAGATGTGCACTAAAATAATTTAATTATTATGTAATATTAATTAAGATAGATTATTTATGCCAGATTCCGTTATATTTGGAAGTAAACTCTAATTTTATTATTATTATTATTATTATTAAATTAAATAAATTATATAATTAATCTTTATGATTTACTAAAGACTGGGTGTTTTGTGATGTGTTTCGCTTCTATAATTGTGCGTAAAAATAAATAATTTTGTTCGGAGTAATTTTTTTTTATTATTAAATTAAAGAAAACACATTATTTTTGTGAATTTGCAATTTCAGAATAATGTTCTGTGGATTAATAAACAAATTTTTATTAATCAATTAGAAAAGACATACAGAAAAACCAAATTAACGAAAAAATATTTTAACTGCATTTCTAATTGATTAGTAAAAAATTGTTAAATTTTTTTTTAACTAGATGAAACGCCAGTTCTGTTCCGAAACAACTGCGCAATGTATACGTTGAAGCGTTTATTTAGTCTAGAGACTAGAAGGAATGTGTATTTGATTGCACATTTTTATCGATTGTTGCGCGGTATGATCTATAATACTGAAATTATGCAGAGCATTGGTTTGTATGTTGCTGATAATTACCTTAGATATCGTCAGCATAGATTGTTTCACGTTCCAATATACAGGACCAACCTGCCGATGGTTATGCCTGTTGGAAGAGCCACAGCTATGCTAAATAATGTCGCTTTGGACATTGATCTGTTCCATATCTCTGAGAGAGTTTTCCGAAGCAGGATTCTCCTACACATTTGACATGAATATGTATGTTAATAAAGACATTTTATGAACTCTTCGTTTATAACATTTACGACTTGAATGAACTTTTGTTATGTAAATGTTATATACAGAAATACAATTGAATTGAATTTAATCTAGTCATTTTTTACAAAACAAAATATTTACAAAAAAAAACCATGACGTCATAGACTGATGTTTTTTATGAGACTCGCACGAAAATCACAAAAAAGATTCAGTAAAAAAATTCGGAGATTAAATATCAAAACATTTTTTTGATATTTAACAAGCTTTGAAAATGTTCGTTGGACCAGCTATCATAATTACAAAGGCTGTGTATCCCTGACGAAGCCTTGTCGTCGGAACCGGAGATTATGCATGACCTGTCGCGTCGGCGTGTCGGAGGCTGATTGAAAATTTATTACACCGGTGACGTCACATTCCCTTAACGGCTTTCTTACGTCTCGAGAAAATTACAAATTTAATTTTACGATATTGCTTCAAATCAAATTTTGATTCCATGTATTACGCTAAGATCATATCCACTTTTTTTATTTGATTAATTACAACAACATATTTCAGAAAAACCTTTCCATCGTCAGGGTGTTGTATAACTGTCAAAATATCAGAATGAAATGTCTTTTATTTCTTGTTTTTCTAAATTATTTGAAAAATTATTTTTAAATATTATTACTAAAGTTCTTGATAGCTCGCAATTATTGTAAAAAAATCAAAAATTAGGCTAGCAGTTAAATTTAATTGATTATTAATAATATTTAGTTTTTAAAAAAAAAATTGAATTATTATGGGATAATTCTATATTTTTCTTTACCAGCCGCAATATTTATAAACTCACATGAATAAAAAACTTCAACCATAGATTACTACAGCGTAGATGTATTGAATAAAGTAAGCAAGTTACATTAGAAACATATATACAACTTTCCAAATCATAAAGATGTGTGGTCGATCATGGTGGGAATCTGTGAAAATTGTATAAAGTGATCACTTAAACCAGCCTATGACGGGTCGTTAGTCCTTTAGACGCTCAAAACGACTCCTATACATATTTTTTTATAGAGATGGCTTCGTCTCTACGAGAAATATTCATTTATATTAATTTTATACATATATTATCTAGTACAGACCAAGATTGTGTTTATGTATAAGGCTAATTTAATATATAAGACGATCTTAAAGCCTTCAATATCTCACTATGATTAACCCGGCGTTGCAAGTTTTGTATCCTCCCTTTATCCCACCCCCAGTTACCCTAATCCCTCCACACCATTCCCCTACCAACTTCTAAACACTTCCCCACGAATACCACCCCTAGTAATTTACCCATCACCACGCTTTTTTGCTGAAAATCTGTCAAAAAACGAATTTAGGCAAAGGTAAAGTTGATTTAACTTTTTAATTAACAGCTAATTAGAAAATTGTAATATTTTAAATGTTTATTTGTAGGAAGTTGTTAATTGTTTTTTATAATAAAATATAGTTTTGAGTGCATAACTTTAAAATAAAGCATTTTTCATTATTTCTCAGAGTAGCTACATATTATACAGTCAGAAAATCATACAAGAATTAAAAAAAATATTCTGAATTGTAATTACTTCGTTTTCTGTCCGTATGTCCGTCCATCCGACATTCCGTCATTCCGTCATCCCGTCATTCCGCCATTATTTCGTCTAACGTACGTAACTTCTTTATAGTATAAAAACTTTTTGTTTTAATTTTTTTTTAATAAATACTTGTTTTTAGGAACCGACATGTAAAAGTAACCTCATTTTTGAGTGGTTACAACTAGTAACAAAATAAACATAAAAAAATATTGTTTGAAGTTATAACCGTGCACCTCCAAATGAAATAATTTTATTTTTCTATGTGACATAAAGCAAAGAGAAAGATATTATTATAAAACCAATAACTATATACAGTTGGTATGCGTGCGTGCTGTAATTATTTCTAATCCATCACATTTATGAAAAAAAAAGAAATTTAATAAAAAATATTTATAAATATAATAAATATGCCATTTCTCCAGTTAGATAATTATAAAGAACGACTTTTTCTAAATAATAAATTTGCTTACATGCTCACTGTAACTATAAATGGGTAATTACTTAACTTAACTCCTCTCTTTAAAAAGTGCTCTGTAAGAATAAAAATTATCAATGACTTAAAAAGAGCTAAAAATCTTAATAAATTAAAAAAAATATATTTTTATTTTTTAATACTTTTGTCAAATCAAAACATGTATAAAATACATTTAGTTGTAAGCATATCTGAAAAGATAGTCGAAGATTGGAACAGATGACACTCAATAGTTTTGACCGTGTTGTCATCGGTGTCAGAGACCGCGACCAAGAGCATTACGAAGAAGAAGAAGAAGACCTTTTTTAGATGTACATAGATGTAGATTGGCGTACAAATCTTTGCTGGGTAAGTTTTGGAAACCTCAAAATTCTATTCAAATCATACATCTTTCAGAAATACGTACTGAGAAATACGTGTGAAATATGGATAGGCACTCATGAATGCCTTGAGATAAACGTTGAGATAAACGAAAGACAAGTAAATTCGTGCATACGTAGCTCAACCATACATGGCGACGATCTGAAATAGCAGTACGCAATTTGATTAGGCAAGAAGATAACAGATGGGTTGAAAATAAGATTGAGGAGATCTCAAACTGGAAGGTATAGTGGGGCAGGTTAAAATGGTTAACCACTGACAAAAGGGTTGTAGGGGGAAGACAGTGGACTCGCGATATCAACGACGTAGATGATTGGATGGAGTAGGACGAGGGATCCATTTGTCACACGCGCTTGCTATGAATGTGCTGAAGTTGATCAAAATAGTTTTCAAATAAGTAATAAATCAAAAGATAATTTGAACATATACTTTTACATGTTTTCGTTATCGATTTATGAACATCACTCATGTAGTATCAAAATATTAAGCAAGTTTTTTTAAGTTTAAAACAAATTTTGTAACTGCATTTTCTTCATTCTACGGCTATTGCTTGTGATTGACGTGATTATTTATTTTAATCAAAATAATAACCAAATCATGTCAACAATCATGTTTAAAAATATACAGTCATCCACTTTACGTAAATGTTGAAAATTTTAGAGCCCTAGCTAGTCGGAAAGTTGGTAAAAAAATTTATTGTAAGATTCCACCACAACAAATAACAAACAAACATACAAAGACAGTTAAATAAAAGTATGTTAAACAATATATTATAAGACTTGTAAAAGCGTAAGTTTATATAAGGAATTAAAAGAATTAAAGTTTTGTTTATCGACAAAAATGGTGACCCAGCGACATACGGAAAGAAAAGCAGGAAAGGATTTTTAGTATTGAAATAAACTGAAATTTTATACGAAACTTATGGATGTGCAGAAATAAATATATCGAACAACCGTAGAATAGAATAAACCTTTAAAGGTATTATTTGAGTTAGAATAGTGTTAGAAATGAAGATAATTTTATGGTAATTATTTGATAATGATTGATAAAATTGGCCAATGGAGAATATAAAGTTCACCATTAACCTAAATTTAAATGTAAATAAACTGAACATCTGAACATGATCTCCAACATTGGGTTAAAAAATGGGAAAGAGTGAAAGGCTTATAATAGAAACCAAACTCTGGAAGTCACCTAGATCAGTGGACTGATGGCATAGGATTACATGGAGCTGGGTACAATATACAAAGGATAGAGTAGAGTGGACATCATGAATAGAGTTCTTTAGCCAATAGTATTAATTTGATGTGGGCAAACACGGTATGTTGGTATGTTTGTGATAGAGGTCATGAATGAAAAATAAAACATACTTTCTTGCTGATTATTTCTTATAATTATGTTTATTTCTATGGACCTCGATACTCATATCTTCTAATTTAATATACTTTGCTGTATTTATGATGTATGCTTTATTAATTTCGATTTTATTGATTATTTTCTACTTTTATTTTGAGCTATCTCCCATATATTTTTCAATACTTATTCATGTATTCCACACATATCATATATTATTCTTCCTTTGCATACACTGTATTATTTATATGTATTTTGTTATATCTTGTCCGAGCATCAAGCTCCAAAGTCCCTGCTGAACTCAATGCCAATGGAAGGAGCTTAGGAAGGCCAAAATTAAGATGAGGTGACAACGTCCTCAAAGATATCTCTGCCTTAGAGCTTCGAAACTGGAGAGAGCTGGCACTAGACCGAGATGAGTGGAGGAAAATTATTGAGGAGGCCAAAACCCACCAAGGGTTGTAGTGCCAAGAATGATGATGATGATGATGATTTTGTTATATCTTTCATGATTTGCTTTATTATTTTCTTTTCCTTGTATTTCTCTGCTTTTATGTATTTTGTTAGATACTTATGATTTTATTTTTATGTATTTTTTTTTTTGAATAAATTGTTTTCATAACGCACCCAGGAGACAGTGAAGTGGTTAGTGCAGTCTCCTCGCCGCGTCGCACGAGTGCTTTTGAATCGTCAGCGGCGTAGCGAGGAAAATGCTTTAGCATTAAAACAATGCCAAACTGGATGGCGAAAGTGTAGGACCGATACGGGAGTTTTTGCTCGTAAAACGGCCCTGGGTCTGTGGTGGGTCCCACTTAACTGTACTTAATAAAGTTTTCGTAGTTTGACTTGTGACTTGAAACTACACAACGCTGACTAACGAGACGCGGGCAGCCGAGTGTGATCAATCACGTCAATGAGCGCGCGGCTCAGGCTACGTGGAAAGGTCGCGCCACCAAACTACACCCCTCACCCTTTATTCATTTAATAATTATGTCTTGTAATTTCTGTGCGATCAGTACGTATCTTCAAATTGTCAATGCACTGTAAAATATACAATAAAATAAACGAAAATTTATTCAGATAAATCCATATTTCATAATTAAATTCAAATGTATACACGGCCTTATGTATGTAGGTAGTAATGTTGTCCTACGTATAATGTAATAAAAATAATTCCATCCGTCTCTTGATGGAATTTCGGATAGTCTTTGTGGTGCCTACCTACTTATATTTTCATTTTCCGTGACGTGAATTATTTAACGGCCGTGTGCCACCTTACAATTGAATTATTTTTTGTGATATATTTTACAGAATCCGTGATATATTTTACGTGTATTATTATATTGTCGCGATTCGTGGCTTTGGGAGACAAATTAAGGCACTGGAAATTGATAAGTGATTTATTAATTAATGATTAATTAATTATTAACTGGACAAAATCACTTTAATACGAATTACTTTAATACGAAAACTTAACTCTTTTCTTTAAATCACACTGTTTTATAAGTAATTTATTACTCATCTATTATTTATTTAACATAACATCCAATTGTCACTTGCAATAGTCGGATTTTTTAAAGCATACAATGCATGAAGACATTTTACAAAGGAAAAGCTTAAAACATTTTAATAATATCTGCTCCATACATACATGAATCGCTTACAATAATATATTTGAAAAATATTTACTTAAAGGTGATGTGTGTATATAAGTGTGTATGTGTGTGTGCGTGTGTGTGCGTGTGTGTGCGTGTGTGTGCGTGTGCATGTATGTGCGTTTTACGTTAGTTTTAAGCCTATGAATTCATTATTTTAAGTTTTTTTCTGAATATACTTTGTGTCTACGAATAAGTCTGTGCCAAGGGAATTCTCTTATTGCAAGAATAAGTTTAGTCCACTAAGGTAAGAACTCACTCGAATATTTATTTCGCTCGATATCTGTCGATATCTCGCTCTGATTCCACGACTGGGCATACCACCGTCGTTCTGTGCGTACTTCGCACCGATTAAAATATCAAAACAACTCGTATTATATACGCAATACGCTGATCTTTCGAATCTCTTGATTATTTTATTCTTTATAGTGTTTAAGAGAAGGTTCCCGTCGCTTCTAGGTCACTCCAGGCATCTCTCGAAGGTTAGAGATCTTTGTAGAACCTTCCATAGTGTTTTTTCAGTGTTATTAGAAGTGAGACTACATAATGTGTGTGGTCGCGGTCTGTCGATGTCATATCTCCTATCAATACTGAAACTGTGCGAAAAAAGTATGCAGGAACATGGAGAAGAATATTCAGGCTTTTGAAATCTGATCATTAGCACATTTAAGTCGTCAAAATTGTATCGGTACTGATAAGATTCAAGGTGATATGAAGTATCATTTGCTAGAGATAAGTAAGTTCAAAATAGTGATCATAGATCGATTAATAACAGGTAATTTATAATCTTGATACATTTTCCTACGAAGACATTTAAGTATAAATATGTAAAGACAATTAAGATTAAAAAATGTTACAAAAAGGAGAATTTTGATGATGTTGACAATACTCTATTTAATTTAATGGAATCAAAATATAGATCAAAAATAATCAGCCAATGAAAAAATGGTTGAAATCTGTGTGAAGATAACAGAGAAAAATGATATTCAAGTTAGTGTATTTAAGCGCAGAATGATTGACCTCCAACTCGCCAGTGACGTCACGCGTCCGCTTAGCCTGGAACCGGAGTACGAGTCGAGTTGTACACCGAGTACAAGAGATGACGTCACGCGACTCCACCGGAAGGATCAAAATTATTCACGCAAAACGCATGAATAATTTTAAATTCTATAGCTGTGTTGGTTTTTCAAATACGTTAATTTTATTTTCAGACCATTGTTCAATTTCACGTAAATTGTCATAAGTATTCATTGAATAAAACTCACTCATAAAACACAAGATTTTATTATACTCCCTTTTTCACTGAATCGGTTTTCGTACCTACTGCACGCGTTGGGGTTATTACTCATTTGAATTGACTCCAATTTGAAAAACACTCTAAATTTCGAAAAAATCCAAACTTATACTATAATTATTGAATTTTTTTAAACGAAAATTTGTAAGATTATTTTTATTGTCGCCACGAGTCTACCTGCAAAGTGACAGCTCGATTGGATAGCGGGAAAAGGGTTAAAAATTGATCCAAATTTTTTCCGGTAGACAATAAAAGTAACCCACAAAAAACAAGTTTTTATTATACTCCCTTTCTCATTTACTTGTGGAAACTGGTTTGGCGCTTAACCTACGCGTTGGGCTTCGGTCGAGCGACGCTACGAAAGGGAGTAATAAAAAAATTACAAAAATCCAAAATTATACTATAGGGTTCCATGTCTACCAGACGCGTTGAAATATTTTCATACAACTTACTAAGTTGACTTACTAAAAACCATTAAAAATTTGAAAAATCCAAATTTTATTAATTTTTTAACGAAAATTTGATAGATTCTTTTGATCGTCGCCAAGAGTCTGCTTGCAAAGTTTC
>JADDOH010017575.1:0-29196 GCA_016648135.1 Agrypnia vestita
AAGTCTCCACTTTTTCTCTGGCTCCCTCTGAGGGAGTCTTCAATCTCTGGATGTTGGCTGGTACAATATCTACCCTAGAAACTGTTAATTGAAAACGCAATTCTTCGGCCAAGTGAGGATTTTTTCCAACCTTTCACTGGACTTGTAAATAGAACCTCTTAGCTGACATTTGAGCACCTTCTTGACTCTGCGAAGTCACCACTATTTCTCTGGCTCCCTATTAGGAAGTCTTGAATCTCTGGATAAAATGTTGACTGGTACAATATCTACCCTAGAAACTGTTAATTGAAAACGCAATTCTTCGGCCAAGTGAGGATTTTTTCCAACCTTTCACTGGACTTGTAAATAGAACCTCTTAGTAGACACAAGTTTAAATACCTTGGAAATATCCTAGCGGAAGACCTCGACCCAGAAACCGAAGTCAAATGCAGAAATGAAGCATCACGAGCTGCTTTTAACAAAATGAGACAGATATTCTGCGATGACAATCTTAACCTGAAACTTCGACAGCGACTGGTCAAATGTTATATATGGTCAGTCCTGCTGTACGGAGTGGAATCGTGGACCCTCAAAGTGAGTAGCGTGAACCGGCTGGAGGCGTTCGAAATGTGGATACATCGGAGAACGCTCCGGATACCCTGGACGGATATGGTCAGCAACACAAGAGTTCTTCAAAGAGCTAGAGTGAATAGAGAGTTGCTGACAAATATCAAAATCCGAAAGGTATCGTATTTGGGTCATGTGCTCAGAGGAGAAAAATATGAATTGCTCCACCTGATTCTTATGGGCAAGATAGAGGGTCGTAGAGGTGTTGGAAGGAGACAAATTTCCTGGCTCCGCAATATACGCGACTGGCGGGCATAAGAAGTGTTGGAGAGCTGTTTCGTGCTGCCCAGGACAGGGACGCTTTCTCTCGGGTGATAGTTGGGGGGACCTGACATGACAACAAAAGAAGAAGAAGAAGTAGACATTTGAACACCTTCTTGACTCTGCAAAGTCACCACTATTTAACGGGCTCCCTATTGGGGAGTCTTGAATCTGTGGATAAAATGTTGACTGGTATAATATCTACCCTAGAAACTGTTAATTGAAAACGCAATTCTTCGGCGAAGTGAGGATTTTTTCCGACCTTCCCCTAAACCCCCGTTAGCTGCCCACCGAGGGCTCGCCCGCGCACAAAGGGATGCGCGCCCCTAATTAATTTCGGACAATGGCGGAGCACAATGACAAGGGATTTTATTATTTGTTACAGATTCGTTATTCGTGAAGCGCCCAGCACCCTTGAGAATTGTACAACTTGGGCCCGTTTTACACGGCTACGGTTCGAGACATTTCTCAAACGGTTTATAAATGATACATTTTTAATAATAATTTTATTGGAATCTCATATAAATCTAAACTTACCTGCTGTGGAGAAAGATTTGTGTAAAAATAAAAAGCAAAAAATATGCAATTTGATATCACGATAATTTTTTAAAAATTGTTTATTTATCGTAATCTATAAATATCAATTATTACAGACATCTTGCAAAAGATGTATGAGATGATGTATTTCTGTATGAGCAGTTTGTACGCAAGAAATAATTTCAGTATAATATATGTTAAGACAATACTTAGTGGTTTCTTACACCTTAAATAATAATATAACACACCATACAATATTTAAAATAATACAAGTTTAGTTGTCACCTGTTTTACACAGTTCACTGTAGCATTATAAATATATTTTTTTGTCCCATTTCATTTTTTAATCTGTTCTGTGTTTTTTTAAATAGTTTTGGAATTACGTACATTGGTCCTGACCCCATTAAAATGATTTGTTTTTATTAATTCTAGTTTTTTATTCGTGTCGTGTATTTGAATTGTATAAGTGTTTTGAATCTATTCTTCTCGTATTCGTCCAGTTTCAGTTTGCACTCACACATGTTCTTGTATTAGTAAGATTTTACATATTTTTTGTTATTTGCGATAGTTTAAATTATTCTTATTTGTATTTTTTTTTACTTTGTCTACATATGATTGAAACGTTAGTCCGCAAATATTTAAGCGTTTGATCTAATGCATACCATTGCGTGCAGCTTATTGCAGTCCAGAAGGAATTCATTGTTGGAAGGAAACGAAGCTAAATAGGTGCATTTTTTCTCTTGAATGTATACAATTGTTTGTTACAGTTTATACCGATTTACATTACAGTTTACCGCAAAAATTGTTAACATAAACTTTCTACATTGTTTACAATGTAAAAAGGTTTGTAAATTATACAAGAAATGTTTTTACATCAGTCTTGCGGTCACTAACTAATTCAATGACGTCACAATATTAGCCCTAGAATTGTACTTCATAAAGTACGTAATACTTAATAAGAAGCATTAGAAAATATAACAATAATTGAAATCGAAATACACAATAGAATATTAAATTTGGAAATATTTTTTATGAGTATGTGTAATAATAATAATACTCCTGTACAGGACTGCCAACCTTACTCATTGTGCATTTTTAGTTTTGTGTTTGACTGTTCTGCAATATATAATGACAATGCTCCTCAATTTAAATACGAAAAATGTTTCATCATCTAAATTGAGTGCGTGTTCTGTCCATAAGCGTTTGTAATTTGTAATACATATTTGAAGTATAATAAAACTGTGTAGAATATTAAAAAATAAATTGAACAATAAAAAATATTCTAGGCAACGTTCTCGATTTAGTTGGAGTTTCAAATATAAGATTCACCAATGTATATTCGTAATACGCCATGAAATTCTATAAAATATTTATGTTTCCGATTATCGATTCTATTTCAAATTGGCGTTATACTGAACAATTAGTCAGATAATAATCTATCATTAAATAAGATAAATTTTAGAAGTCTCACTCAAATTTTAGAGTCGAAGCTATTTATACGAGAAACATGCATGGAAGTTTTTATAGGGTGGTCACAGAGATTACGACCAGTATTAGCTAACTTGCGTGATCATTTTACACAATCCAACGTTCACCGAACTCATCGTAAGAACATCCACACATATATAGAGGCATCATTACCAAATTTTCTACCATAGACGGTTATAGCGAAGTCGCATCAAGTATTTAAAACAAGACAGATAAATAACACAATATATATACAACTTTTAAAAATGTGATGATGTGTGGATGTCCTTAGGGTGGAATCGGCGAACTTTGCATCCCAAGTGATCACTTAAGCCAGCTAATACATGCCATAAGGCCTGTGGCTTCCCTGTAAAGACTTCCATACATGTTTCCCATACAAATAGCTTCATCTCTGAGAGACTTCTATACTTAATCTTAATTAGTGATCATCCCTCTGTGGACATAATCCAGTAATTGCGTTCTTAGAATACACATATAAAAATATTGTCAATTAATCTACCGCTTGTAAGATGGCGTGTTTGGGTTGTAGTCTCCGATAACTGTTCTTCGTATAAAAGGATTTCGAAAAGAGCTGACATCCGCAACAATCATCTGTGGTCCGGGTCCCGGGTCCTGGACCTTCCCAACAATCGTTATTAATTAAACGATCATCTTTGAAGGGAGTTTTATATAAAACACAATAAATCCGGGATGAATGGAGGGCCCTCCAGCGCGGGTGGTACAGCGCGATCTATAAATTAAGAGGCGTCTTCTAAAAGCGGGATGATAAAACTTGGACGGGAATAAATAAATAATAAATTCCGGACCACATATTTCCACTTCAGCCTTTAAATAGTTACTTTTACGAGCAGTGTTTGATTTTTTATGGCAAAAGATAAAACCGTTTAAATTTAAATAACTCAAAAATATTTCAATTGATTTGATTTTAAATTCAAGAACACATTCATATTTGTGAAGTTGTAATTTGAGAAGTTTTTAAAACCAAATTAATTAATCAATTAGAAAGACATACAGAAAAATCTAATCCACGAAAAATTATTTTGGCTACTACCGGGATTCGAACCCGGGTCACCTAAAATGAGAACTGCATATAAGGTCGATATATTCACGGAAACATAGAGGGTTTTTAAAGCTTAGTGGTCAAAGCACCGGCCCCGGAAATGAGGTGACCCGGGTTCGAATCCTGGTAGTAGCCAAAATACTTTTTCGTGGATCAGATTTTTCTGCATGTCTTTCTAACTGATTAATTACATAATTGGTTTTAAAAACTTCACAGATTTGATTTTAATTTTTTTAGTATATACAAATCTTAAAGTGATTTTATAGACAGAGGGTTCGTTATTAATTAAGGTGAATTATGCATAGATGTCTCACAAAGACGAAGCTGGGCGTCTACAGGCTTTCAACCTGGCTTGATCATAAGACTGGCTTAAGTGATTACTTTAAACGATGCAACGTTCGCCGATTCTACCCATGATATTGCTTCATTTTCTATTCAAAGAATATAGAAATTTCATTAACCAGCATCATTTACTCGGCGACATGTTTCATCATAGGAATTAAAAATTTCTACCATATACACCTAGTTGTACTGAATACAGTAAGCGAGTTACCTAAACAACGAATGCTTGGAAGTTATTTGAGTTTGTGTATTTGGGAAGTATGGTTAGTATCTGTTGGTTGGATATTTTTTAGTAATAATAATGATAAAACGCATTTAAATTTAGGAGAGAGGGTGAGAAAGAACTTTTGATATAAAAAAATTAAGGTTCTCATATCGCAAATTCATATTAATTACATGTTCTGAGATTCCAGAAAAAATTTTTTTTTCCTACAGCTTCGCAACTAATCAAACCACCCTCAGTTAAAAAAAAAACACGGACAAAACGAGTTATTCTTTTGCATAATCGAAACAATTTTCCAGGCGTTACGTGGAAAAATGCGCGAATCAAAGTCTGAACTTTTATCATTATTATACAATAATATCCCCGGGAGACGATCTACCCTCCATTGTCTCCCATTGATACATTGTTGGATCTCCTGGGCAGAAACCTTTACTGTACCTATATAACGGAGCCGGACAATATCTCTCTGTGTGGCCTTCTTAGCTTATGGGTAGTTCACTGATGAAATTAGTGCAAAAACTACAAAAATAACCATACAAATTTATAAACAACAATAATTAAACAAAAATCTTATTTATCTTACTTGAGAATAATTGAGAAGAATTAGTTTTACTTACTATTCTATTTTTTATTAGATATTAGTTGATTACAGTCTGATATTTGAAATAGGCGAAACATTATTGCAGTTGGTACCTACAATTAATCATTTTACGTGCTATCTTTCTAAGAAAGCAGAACTGCTCGTATTTAGAGAGGGACTTTACATGAACAGTAATTCAGTCTGTAACAGATATTTTAGAAGTTCGAATTACAATTACAAATGTATGTTATTATGTTCATTACAAACAGAATTTTTTTAAATACACTGTAAAATATATACCAGCCACTATTTAATATATACTTAATACGACAATACTTACGGTGTAATAATCCGCAATCACTGTGAAGAATATTTTTATATTAGATGCATTTCTACAGTTTTATGATAGTATAATACGATAAAAGATTTAATTTTTTACATTCTTTATATTAGGTCCTTACATATGAAATTGACGTTTAGTATGGGAGGAACATAAAGCCGATTTTTTTTTTATTATAATATATTTATTTAATCAAAGTATGTACCATTGCTATGTATGCACTTTTGCCATCTCATAGGTAGTTCATCGATCCCTCTACTAAAAAAACCATTCGGACGGGAATCAATAAAATCTTTGAAGGCGGTTTGGACTGCCCCATGGGAGTTGAATTTTTTCCTTTGCAAGAAGTTATCCAAATTTCGAAAAAAATGGTAATCTGTTGGGGCAAGGTCCGGAGAGTACGGTGGATGTCTTGGACATTCCAATTGAACCTCCTCTAATTTGGTAGCCGTCTGTTGTGCAGTGTGTGGTCTAGCGTTATCATGAAGCAGCAGTGGCCTAGAGCGATTAACCAGCCTCGGTTGTTTAGCAGCTAGCTTTTCCATCATGGTTTGCAGTTTCTGACAATAGACATCTGCCGTAATCGTCTGGCCAGATTTAAGAAAGCTGTAGTGAACGACACCAGCACTAGTCCACCAAACGCTCACAAGTAACTTTTTTGGAGTCAATTTTCGCTTGGGGCATGGTTTGGCTGGTTTGGCAGGGTTCAGCCATTGCGATGAGCACTTCTGATTATCGTACAGGATCCACTTTTTATCACAGGTAATGATTCGATTTAAAATCCTTTCATTATTGTGCCGGTTGAGTAATGCAACGCAGCAGTCAACGCGCGTTTGTTGATTTGCTTCACTCAATTCGTGAGGTACCCACCATTCAAGCTTTTTCACCTTACCAATTTGCTTCAAGTGGATTAAAACAGTTTTATCACTAACATCGCAGCCTGCAGCTAACTCGGATGTGGTTTGCGATGGATCCGCTTCCACAATAGCCTTCAATTCTTCATTATCA
Organism: Agrypnia vestita; assembly: GCA_016648135.1. Classification (NCBI taxonomy): domain Eukaryota; kingdom Metazoa; phylum Arthropoda; class Insecta; order Trichoptera; family Phryganeidae; genus Agrypnia; species Agrypnia vestita. The sequence goes on from JADDOH010017575.1 coordinate 6,446, forward strand.
ACTTTGGTCTCCGGCCGTCCACGGGGCTTGTTCTGCAGGTCTAAATTTCCAGAACGAAAACGTTGGAACCAAAAACGCACTGCGTTTTCTTTTGCGGCACCGTCGCCATACACATCATTAATCCTTCGAGCCTTTTCTGCAGTACTGGTGCCACGGTGGAACTCGTACTCGTAAAGAAAGCGATATTTCAAGTTTTTCATTTTGTAAACTGAGTGACGCAAAGAAAAAAACAATTGAGGAAAAAACAAATGAATTATAATTTTCAAAACACAAATACATGAGTTAATAGTTGTATAAATTTGGATTTGGAATTCCTAACCAAAGAGAAGATATTTGAGATCAAATTTGCCAGTACGGCAAAACGTCAATTTCATATGTAAGGACCTAATATTTTCTGTACATAAAATGTATTGTTATATAAAGTATACCAACGTACACATTTTACAAATATTAAACTACTGAAGGTTCAAATGTTTTGTCTTACAAATTTTCGACGTTTGCGTTGGCAAAACACCTAAAATCACGACTAAACAAATATACTAAATTAAAGTTGTTTATATGAACAATATATAAACTATTGAGATATGATTTTTAACTACACCTGATAATGAGAGGGACTGCTCCTCTCGAAACTATAGTAGTAATAATTAACTGTAACCTAAATATTGTGTGTAGTACAAAGATGAAATAAAAGTTATATATTAAATTGAAATTTTGCACCACGAAGTGACTGCCAAATTATTCAATGATTTAAAATAATTCATTATTTAAATGAAAATCTATTATTTATGAAATTTTTTCTAGTTAAGATAAATTTAGCACAAAACACTGCATCGACCATAGAGATCCTCAAAACCAGTACAGTCCAGATCCCCTCTCCTTGTCCACTCATTCAATTAGGGTTCATTAGCGAGGCAAGAGGTCCGCGGTGTTTAGGGGTTCAACATTGCAGGGGGAAGTCGCCTCTATCGCAGCCCCATCGGCTCGGCGGACCGCGACCGGCACGCGTCCCGGGCTTGCTAACACCTGCCTGCAGAACATCCCGTGAGTCGTGTTATTATTTTAACACCGCTTTATAAAATCTTAACGTTCCAAATATCTACAATTCGGCGGGTCGAACTATTTAACGCGTCGGACGGAATACATGCAAAGGGGTGGTTATCCTCGATATCTAGATACTTATCTTCATAAAAAGCAGTTAAGTATTTTAGACTCGCAAGTAATGATGTATATTTTCTTCGTATATGTTCATTAAATATAGAAGAATAGAGTTTTACTTTTTTATAAGGTACCATAGTTTTACAAACAAATGCCTATACCGTATGTTAAGTGGAGTATAAATGATTCAAATATTTTTATAGTGATGCTATTTACTATTGAAATTTTCTGGCAACGGTGTAACACAGTTTGTGTCGAAAAATAAATACAATAATTTTGACCGTGTCAATAAAACAGTGTACTACGATAGTAACGAATTTGGAGGACAGAAAAAATAACGCAATTTCATTTGACCAACTAAAATGATTTCCTGTTACGCATTTCCGTCCATTTTCCAGCTAGAGGAAAGATGCATTCACTAGTGTTGTCTTTATAGAGAGTAAGAAATAACACCCAAGAAGGAATTCTTAATATTAAATCTAACCGAATTGTATATCTTATAAGTAGATTATTGTTCTACTGGCAAGTATACTGACCACCTTTTATCTAAGGTAATTAATATAGAAACAAATAGATTAACTTTTAAAAGAAGAAATCATCTATCTTCATTTTTTATACAACAGACAGGCTTTCTTCTAGTGACCTCGTTGACATAGCCAAAATGATATGGAATCAGATTGTTAGTTGAAGCATACGGATTATGCGTTCACTCAACTTTATGTATCTTCTCAGGAACGATGTTTAATATCTGATCTACCAAATTATCATGGCAAATCATTCTTGGATATCCTCTATTCCTAGTTCATTATAATCATGGATGTGTTTCACAAAAATGCCGTATATTTAAAAAAAAATTTTTATCAAAAATGTTGCAAAATTAGTTGTATAATCACCAAGTCCACCCCACTCACCCTACACACACCAAAACTCATCATAGCACATTCATCAACTGACACACCATCCAAGCGGGCTATGAATATTGAAAAAAGTGTATTTTTAAGTTACTTACCTTTTGCGGTGCATATTATTGGTATACAATTCTGTAACTTATTCGTTCTAATCTAAAAAGCTGCTATGGATGTAGGTGCTATATTCAACCAATATAGTATAAATAAAATACATTAAAAATAAAATGTTATGTAAAACTCAATATAAATCAATATCATCTTCGTGCCTAGAATCATCTCAGTGATCCTTTAATTCTCCCGTATTTCCACAAATTTCGCTCCAAATTCGTTCAGTCCTTGCGTATCCGCCTAAGTTAAGTTAATTCTACCGTATTCAGTCTAATTACTTTCTGATCTTAGCATAATTAATAGAATTAAAAAAGGGTCACTCGGGTGGTTTGGGCATGTTGAGCGAATGAATGAGGAAAGAATGGTAAGAAAGTAGTAGTAGCATGTTGGTCTTGTGGTTAGGACACTCGCCTCGTGATCCAAAGGTCGCGGTTTCGATCCGCACTCCAGACTAGACAGTTAGTCCTATTTTCATAGAACAAGCGTTTAGCTTAGTTTGAAAATAGTAAGAATATTGATGTGACACGTATTCCGTGTTCGCATCTCTATTTAAAAAAAAAAAAAAAATAATAATATCTGGTTGTGGAGATATGAAAAATCAAAGTTTTAAATTTTTTTCGATATTTCTGACATATTTTTTGCAAAAATATTGATGTCATATGTATTCCGTGTTCGCATCTCTATTTAAAAAAAAAAAATATATAATATATATATATATATATATCTATATCGCGAGTGTTGACGGTGTCAGAAAGAGAGGGCGACCGCGGAAGACGTGGCACGACTATTTTACCAAATACTGGAAGGTCGTCCCGATAGAAGCCTCAAGAACCTTCGAGCTTGCACGCGAAGATGTGTGAAAGTGGATGAGGCGAGAGTTGTAAGAGTGTGGCGCTTTATCCTCTTTGCTTACCCCCGCGGGCAAACAGCGTGATGGTAAGTAAGTACGTAAGTAATTACTTTCTTTTTTAGCCAATTCCAGGATGCACCATGCATCGCTAATCTCGCTTCGTATGACAAATTCTGTTAACAATAATTTCACTCAAAACACTTTTTACTTTATTTTTTGCTGTAACTCTCTTTTAGATATCATTCTCTTCTAACAATCGCTATAGAACACATTTAATTTCTAAATACATAAACATATTCAAAACAAGTTAGTAAGCTACTGCAATGTACGTTATAGAAGACATTCCTTTTCAAAACAATCTTTACCTAATGGGGTCGTAGTCTTTAAAATGTGATGTAGTAAAAATTAAAAAAAAACTATAATTTTGGTTGTTATAAATGAAAGATATTTTTGTAAATAATAACAGATAACAAGAAGACTTTGGTGCGCTAAGTAGCCCGCCCGCCCACAACTAATTACGAGCAAAGAGGATGTCGTTAAATATAACTCTCTTACAGCATCCCTGGAGAGGGGAAATCTCCCCGGACCGGATGTTCCGTAATTTCTTCCCACAACAAAGGGCACGAGGGCTGCCACATTTCATCTCCCCGCGCGGGGCGCAAGGGTTGCGAAGAGATTTTTCCCACGCGTTGAAATCTTTTTACGATTCCTTCATAATCAAACTTTGAAAGTAAATTCAAATGACAATGTTGTCAGGTGGATGAGTTATGGCTTAAAATAATTGGTGATTATGAACTTATTTATTTTAAAATAAAGTTGGTTTATTTCACAGTACGAACAATTTGTTTGTATTAATTTTTACCTAGGAATTACTGACTTATTTGTACCTGTAGATTGTAATTCAAAAATTATTTAATTGCATTTTCTACTGCTCTTCTGTAAGTGTTTTTTTATTTGCCATATATAGAGTATAACAGAACTTATCCACAATTCTCAAGCAAAAATGTTCAAGCAACCGCGTAATTATTTCAATAGTTGTAAAGATAAGCAATTTACAAAGTTTAGGTTTTTCAACATTTCTAAATTTATCTTAAAACATCAAAATAACTTTATACCTAATATTAAAAATTCATTCGCTTTTATATATGTAAAATGAAATGATTAAAATCTTTCGGACATTTTAACCAAATATTTTTTGCAAACAAATTAATTTCTATAAAAATAACTTTATTGATAGTCCAACGCTTTACAGAAGATATATCAGAAATATTGGAAAAGGGGTCAAACTTTGAAGTGGCTTATTTTCATAACATTGATGTATAGCATTGTTACTTGAACATTTTTGACTTATATTTAATGTAGGAATCTACCCGTAAAGTAATATAGACCAGCTTTGTTACACCCTGTTTACGCTGATTTACTAGAAATGTGAAAGTATGCTTCCGAAAGCCAGATGGACCCTAGTCGGTTATTTGATACGCGCATTTATAATTTCGCGTATTTTTTTCCACAAAAGCTTTCAATATATCGTTTTCAACACTAGCAATACGAGAAGGTACAAAGTATTGTATACTTGGGCTGCAAATTAAATGAAAGATGGGATCCTTCGGTTGAAATCAAATGCCGCATAGAGCAAGCTCGTGCAACCTTTATCCGCATGAAAAAGATGTTCTGAAGTCATGATCTCAACCTAGGATTACGAATACGAGTAGTCAGATGCTACGTGTTTTCAGTATTATTATATGGAATGGAAGCATGGACGCTTACCGAAGAACTGATAAGGCGACTTGAGGCATTCGAGATGTGGATCTACAGAAGAATTCTCAAAATAATTGATGGACAGAGTTACGAATGAAGATGTTATGACTCGGATGAATAAAGAAAAATAAGTTATTAAAGTAGAGTAGCTTATTGGTAATGTGGTTAAGACTCTCGCCTCGTGATCCAAAGGTCGCGGGGTCGAACCTCACTCCAAACCAGCAAGTTAGTCCTTTTTTTATAACATAAGCGTTGAGCTTAGTTTGAAAATAGTTAGAATATTTATGTGACACGTATTCCGTGTTCTCATCTCTATTTTAAAAAATATATTAATCAAAAATAAAAAAAACAAAATATTCCAAGCAAAGATAGTTCAAAATGAGAAAAGTCAACCATTATTTTAGAAAACACCTAATATTTTATCAAACACGGTCAAATAGATGTTTGTTCTACTATAACTATGCTTATTCATCTTTAAAAATATGTTATTCTAAATTTTTCGATAAAACACAGTTTTTTTATTATTTTCTTTGAAAACATAGAAACCATCGATTTTTTATTGAGATTGACATATTTTTCGCCAAATTTATTTTCATACATCTAGAAATAAAAAATATATATAACGCACAAATTAAAGAAAATATATTTTATAAGTATAAGTATATACAGCGTGGCTGCAGCCCTGGCCGACCATTCGTTAGTTATTTTTTAAGCGTAACAATAAAAAAACTGATTAATAATCATCATCAGACCGCGATACTTCCCCCGCCAGGAATCACAGCCTGGCGGGGTGACTCCAGCGGGGTAGTTATTCCCGGCTTTTTTCTCTTCCTCTGTTTTTTGTCCGTAACGAATTTCTTGTCTGCTTAGCTCTGGGCTACTTGTCCCTGAAGAGGGGTAGGCTCGAGGGGATGATTCGGGAGGTTTTTTCTAACGTCTCGTGGTGTGAAAAATCCGACAGTTCACACGAAAAACGCTTCGGGACTCCAGAGGCGTGATATCAAAAATACTTCGGACACGTTATTACTGCGGAATGTTCTACTCCGTGTGATGTGGGAAGTAGATCTCTACTGCAGCAATTATATTTAAAATAACTTTTTATCCAAGAACAATGTTGATTTGAATAATGCTAGTTTTACCCTAAGGCGCGTGTTCTGATGTCGAATTCAAACAAGCACGTTTTACAATTCCTAGTAGCGTGTTAGAATCTACCAAGCCTTATGTATGTATAAACCAAGGCATTTTTGGATAGTGCAGGGAGATTTTGTACCATTAGTATCAAAAATATTGTTATGAAGTGAAAAACACATCTACCTTATTTTGCAATAACACCGTAAGCTTTTTCAACTAATATTACATGAATTAATTGAGATAGGAGTTATTTTATGATGCAACATGATTATTTTAATTTAAACTAAAATGAACTTTGAAATGCGCACACGTTGAATGAATTTATCCCTACTTTAGTCCCTCTCTTAAAAAAAATATGATAAAATACTTGAATTCTGAGAAAACACTCATAAACAACATCACAATCGTACACATGTCTCCGATCCTTAAAATCTTTCCCTTAAACACCACAAAAAAATTCATTTCATCCCCACTGCTCCGTGACCCTTTACTATACTTACATGAGATGACCTAATTAATGATTAATTTAACTCATCGTGTTAAGAAACTTAAATTTAGTTTAAATTAAAATATTACATAATTTTATGTTGCTCTGGACGATTTTTAGTTGACTTATTGTTATATGAAATCAATTGTCAAGTACCGATCAAATATTATATTAAATATTATATCAAATATTATATATGTATTTTTTTTATTATTAAATATAAAAATAACAAATTCAAAGGAGAAACATACAAATACAAACAATATTATATGACATTTTTAAGACCCTACCAAGCCACTTTTTGTGGCTTGTTGGTAGTGATCGATTTGCTCATCTAGAAATATAATAGTTTGAAAATTTGTTGATATTTATAATTAATATTTACAATCGGTACAACTCATCTTTAAGCATAATTTTATACAGATACCTAACTAAATATGTGATACAAAATAAAAAATACATAAGTATAGTAAATTAAACATACTCTCAATCATACATAAACTCCTTACCGAGTAGAAACTCTCTTATTTTGCCCTTATTACATGAATATTCGCATTTGAGTTCTGGCGGAAGTAAATTAAAAATTCTAGGAACTATATATTCGAGCGTTCTACTGCCATATTTGTTACTTATTCTAGGTATGATTAATCCCTCATTAAAGATGAAATGCGTATTATGCTTATGTATGAGGGGAGCTTTGAATTGACTACTAGTATATTGTTTTAAAATTATATCAAATACTATATTCAATTTCTAAGGTGAATATTTTGTAAATATAATTCATCCCTTCGCCCTTTTAAACGCGGTCCTTCCCTTGACGCTTCGAGAAAAGGTGAAAGCTCGTTATGGTTATGAAGAATCAATATTCGATCGTAAAATTGTCATTAGTTCCGGTTGTGTAGAAGTATACACAGCGGAAGTGGGAGCAAGGCAGGCGTGACGTCGGCACTTCATTCAATTCCGTCAATCAAATTTTATTAGTGGGCAACTACATTGAATCAATATTACCGTAAATATATTTACTACCTGGAACTATTATAGTATTTTAGTAGAAAGGCATCCATAATATGCTGTGAAAGAAATGAGATTCAATCAATACTTTCTACCTTACTATCGGATAAGACTATCCCATCTGCTATCGTCTTCTTCTTCCGTCTTCTTCCGTCAAATATGGCTTAAAAGGTCAATTGTGTATGTATCCGCAGCGCAATGAAATCGTCTTCAGTTGATTCCCATTTAGTTACTTCACCAAATAACTATTAGGGTGGGGGGGGGGAATGAAAGGGGGTGGAGGGGAAACAGAAATAATTGTTTCTTCTGCAAAACGAGCAAAAAAATTTTGTGGCGACATTATTAATATAATTAATAAAAATGTACTTTGCTTTCACCACTTTTGTATCGAAAAATATCAATATGTTTCATTTGTTTTCATGTTAGCAGGTACTTCATAATTATTAATGTCCCATATATACATAATTTTTATATTTTTATTGTCTTTGATTTTTGATTCTTAATTTGTTAGTTTACAATTGTTTTCAATACAAACGTGGTGAAAACTAATTTTATTAATTATAGAAATAATTTGAAACTAAATTAATTAATCAATTAGAAAAATCAAATCCACGAAAAAACATTTGGCTGCTACCGGGATTCGAACCACGGATCTCCTCCTATCCGGGGCAGGCGCGTTATCCAATTACGCTATAGCGGCATCTTAGGTTTCCGTGAATATATCGACCTTATCTGCCCCGAACAGGAGATCCGTGGTTCGAATCCCGGTAGCAGCCACATATTTTTTCGTGGATTTGATTTTTCTGTGTGTCTTTCAAATTGATTAATCAATTTGGTTTTAAATTTCACACAACTTTGTTCTGAAAAAAATACAACTTCAGAATAAAAATGCGTTCTTGAATATATATAATAAATAATTTGGTTCAAGGCCTATATACGCACAAGTCTCAAACACATATCTTCAATATTTTTACAGAAATTTTACAAATTAATCACACTCTTAAATGACTCTGTTCCGCCCTCGGTCTTATGAAAACACATTTTTATCTCTGATAATTAAATTAAACAGCTTTCAATTTGAAAAATCGCCGGGAGTTTAAATCTGTTAGGTCTATCTGTTAGAATAAGGAGTTGAGCAATTATAGTTAGTGTAACTAAATGACTAGGCGTGACCGAGGTCTGTGGGTAACACGAAGCTGACTGGGACTGGCTGGTGCTGGAGAAGCCATTACAGCAGCAGCTTCCGCTTGACGGCCGATAGATTACTTCCGAACCCAGGATATCAATAATCTGGCGACCGTGCAATCTAAAAAAGAAAAATAGCTCCTTCTTCATTAATAACAAATCATTCGTCATTATAATCCTAGACTTTATCACAGTTTTATAATGTACAAGGTACTAAATTAAAGTAGTAAATTTGAAATGTACTGTTTTGCATTTATTGTTAATCGCGATTCAAATAACACTAACTATTTACACGGCTATTTCCCAAACAATTAACTGCCTTTCAGTCAGGGATTCGCATTCCAGGACCACAACTCCTCGCAACTTTGCCTCGAATAATGCGATGCAGGAACTGACACTTCTTTGGATGTCTCATGATGTGGTCAAAATATTGTAATCTACGGGCTTAAATCGTTTTAACAAAAAAAAACACCTTCGAGTCCAGATTATTACATCGTCATCTATAACCCTATCAATTAGCTATTTTTAGAAGACGTAGATTCACAGCTTTGAATGTAGACATAGATTGTTTCACATTCCAATATACAGGACCAATCTATCGATGGTTATGCTGGAAGAGCTACCACCATACTGAACAATATCACTCTGGACATTGATCTGTTCCATATCAGGATTCTCCTAAATCTTTGATATGAATTATTCTATAGTTGCATTAATTAAAATGTTATGACGTGTACGAGTGAAATCCTCATTTATGTTATTACAATCATTTATGAAATGTGTGTAATGTTAATACCAAACAAAGTCATCTCAGCATTGTTTCAGTGAGTGTACTTGATTTCATTTCATAACATACAACATCATATCATTCTCATTTGCAAATTTATATTTTGGTCACGGTTTTTTCATCCGGAACATTGCAGGTCTGGCTTTGTTTTTTTCCAATTTCAATCCAGTAACACAGGACTTTTTAAAATAAATATGTCTTCATTTTGTTATTAAGTATGTAACTAGGGATGTGGTGTTGTTTTAAAAATGCGTATAATAGTAGCTTATCCTGGATAAATGTGTATATAATGTATTCATATTACTTTCATCTACACCACTTTAATATACTAAACTTGGAAATATAACATAAATCACACACCACACTGAATTATTACGATTAATATAAAATGCGGCTGTCAAAACGAAGATAATTTCAATATTGCCATATAAAAAAAATTATCGGTAGAAGATGGACCTGCAATCTCTTCCGCCGTGCCCGTTTTAATAAAGCATCCTGCCAATTCGCCATCAACTCAGTGAGCAAGCGAATCGGACAATTATGTGATCTATTGGAACACTGACCTAATTCAACCTGGGCGGGACAAAACTTGACACCTCTCCTCCGTGCGACTGGAAATATCGACAATGTCGTGCGACGAATATATGCAAGAGCGCAGCAAAAAATAACGGCAAATACGCAAAAGCGCCATTTCAACCGACGTCGACGGCTTGTAAAACGCGCATTTACCAGGTCGCTTCTTCGGAGCTTTGCTAAAAAGTTGACGGGATCGGTAGCGAAGTGTGCTACCGGGCAGAATGTTCCAGAAATCGGACTCCCGGTCTCGACCCGCTTGTCGACCGGTTTCATCGATCCACATGATTGAGGAGTTCTTTCATACTTTCATTCAGTACCGCGCAATCTAGATCGAAACTTTTGTCTTTCAAGTAAGCTTTATTAAGCTTATTAAGTGATGGATCAACAAGCACCGGGGCAATAGAATTGACGTACTTTATTTTACTTTATTTATTTTTCATTTATTGGTATTCTTACAGCCATATAATTAATAAATCTTGAAAAAAAAACAATTATTGATGTACAGAGCCTTGGGCCAATTACAAGAAAACAAATATGTACAAGAATATTAAACCAGGATCGATAAAAAAAAATAAAAAATTAAAGTCAAATAGTGAGTTTGTGTGAGTGATATGAGGATTTGATACAAAATTTATTAATCTTTTTTTTTATATTGAAATTTCTTTATATTGAAAATAAAAATATCACATACATTGAATATTACATTTTTTAATACATGTTTAACTGTCCCCAGTAAAGTAATACTTGTGTTTGGGGACAGGAGTATGGTACATAAGAGCATGAATAAATAAGTATGTATAAGTTAATAATGGAACGGTGTAGAGAAATACAAACATCATAAGATAAATATAGTGACTCAAGTATACTAATTATTTCGGAGTATCTTTTTTTTTATAATTCTAACTATTTTTTGTTTTAATTATGTACATTCTATTTGTTTTGTGTGTTTCTTGAATTTTTTTTAGTGTTCTTCAGTTCTAATATTCATTGATAAGTTATTGAAATATTTGACGTCTAGATATGTGTAATGGTGATGTGTGGCTGTTTTGTTATATTTAGGAATGTTTAAGCATCGTATTATTTGCGCTCTTTGGCTAACTAATGCAGAAAATTAAATCAATTGATTAATAAATTTAGTTTTAAATTTCACAGAACTTTGTTCTGAAAAAAATTGCAACTTCACAAAAAGAATGCGTTCTTGATTATAAAATACCTATGTGTCTTGTATCAATTTTGTCAAAATTAGAAAAAATAAGTCACACAAAGTAGTTTGTGCCTATCGTACCAGAAAAAGTGGATTGCTCTTAAAATGGATAATATATGTCAATCAATTAATAAATATGACCTTCAGATAAGGTCGATGCATCGGCGGAAAAGTACCAGGCTGATGTGGTGTAATGGTAACATTCCTGCTAGGTGATCTGGGTTCGAATCCCGGTAGCCACCTAAATATTTTTTCGTTGATTTGATTTTTCTTCATGTCTTTCTAATTGATCAATAAATTTGGTTTTAAATATCTTTGTTCTGAAAAAGGACAACTTCACAATGAGGATTTTATATTTGGTTTTATTTGATGTTTCTGAAAATAAATCCCATTCATTCATTTCTGCTACGGTATTATAATTTTCTTTTCTCTCGGAAAATCTCCTCTATGCATAGACTTTTTCTACACACATCAAGTATTATTCTATTCTTCCTTTATATATACTTTCTTTCATTTTCACCCTGTTCACCTTTCATGAACCGCTAATACATATATTTTATTGGCTGTCATCCATGCTTTATATCATGTACTATTTTATTCTTCTTTTATTTTGATCAACTTTCACCTTGCACACTGCATTTCATGTATTTTTTGTTTATATTATTGAATTTCACTTTTCTAGATTGACATTGTATATCGTTATATTTTCATCTGATAAATTATAATTTCTTCATAATTGCACCACAGAGACAGTGAAGAGGTTTTGTGTGGTCGCCTTGCCGCGCCGCTTTAAGCCGAATGTCAGCGGCGTGGTGAGGATGACCTCTTTCGCATTAACATAATGCAGAACTGGGGAAAGCGAAAAAATTACCTTTCCATACCATTAATTAGAAATACAATGTTTTTTCTTCTTCTTTCGTATTTAAAAACTTTGTTATTGTCGATACAACGTGGTTCTGACCTAAACACTATCCAAAAGTTGACTGTAGGTACCTGCATTCGCTTAACTCATTATTTATGGATGTTTTTTTGTCTAAGCCTTTTTGTATTTTTTTATTATGCTATTACATATCTATTGTGACGATATTCTTAAAATAAAGAAGAATGGCACATAATTCAAGGTTCCCAAGCGGTCTAGAATAGTCAGGAAGAAACTCATATACACCAAAATATGCCAGAAGTTTCTAAAACTCGAGCGGTAATAAATTTCTGGCAAAAACGCGCGACATAGGTTGTTCATGACAGCGAAGGAATTCCATAGAAGTGAAACAAACGGCCATTATCGCGAATTTCAAATGGAATTAATGAATTAAGAGAAGACCGTTCGACAGCAATCAGTGTGGTGGCGACAACGTAATATAGTGTGCATAGACATTCGAATATTCTGGAAGACGAGTATAAAGTCTTCCACAGACGAGTAATTAATGCGACATTTGCGTGAATTAAATGACAATGTCCCGTTTCGAGTTGTTTCCAGTGATTTTCTTAATAAAATGAAAACATTAATAAATTTCAATATCCCACCGCCTTGATCACATAATAGTATTCATGAAAAAATGATGTCACCTATGAAAGGCGCAAGTAAACTACATCCTTAGGGTATATTATACACTATATATTATTACATCAATATTTGTGCTGCAGACTTTAGATTAATTGTACTAGAAGATTACTGAACTTTATGTATGTATTCCTTCCAACGTTTTAGTTTTCCTTGTGTGTCTAAAATAATTTTGCCGTTTTTATCTTTTAATATGGGTGTTGTTTTGTTTTTGGTTAATTCCAGGGTTTTTCTGTGCGTGTATGTTAAACGGTCGTGTTTATTGTCTTGATATCCTCTGACATTTGCATCTCATTGCATTTGGCTGACATCCACTTTTCCTTTGCTTTCTAAATTTCGTTTTTGATTTTCTGGTGGATTTCTTTGTATCTCTCCTCGTTTTTTCATTTCAAGCATCGTCTTTCAGCCATCTTTGGCGGTGGTTGTAAAACCTCTTTTATCTTCGATGACTGCATTCGATTTTTTTGGATATAGCTGCCTCTGCTTTCATGCCCCGCACATATGCTCTCGCAATATATTGACCCGCCCCGCTCAATAAAACAGTTGGTAAGTATTTCGGAGCTAGAAAAAAAGCGCAACATGGTAATCCCGCAGAGCCAGTTCGGTAGCCCAATAAACACCTTTAAACTATTCGGCCGCAGTAACCCTACACCGGGCGGGACACCGGGCCTGCGCAGCCCAATTTCCTCATGGCCAATTAGCTTCTTCGCGGAGCATGCGCCGTGGAAGCCCTACGACTGCTTCACGTCTGCAGCAATAACCACACATTTCTTTTCGCACATTTTAATTATTGTGTTAAATATTGTTGAACATACATGTCGGGAAATAAATGAGAACCGTAATTTGGGGCCAATATAGACAGCGTGGTGACTAGAGACAATAGGAGAGAAAATAATTAGTGTGCATATACAGGCATTAAATGGAATTTGCCAAAAAGGTTTTTGTTATATTTCTGTTAGGTGGCAATATAGACTTGAATATGACAATAGGTAACCTTGACAAGTATCTTTCAAAAATTTCTAGAAACGTCTGACAAAAGAAAGTATGTATGGGTGTCAGATTTATCGTCAGAAACTTTACTAAAAGCCTAAGAAAAAGTGAGTAAATATTTTTTTTGTATTTTTGCAAGAAACTAAAACGTTTTTCTACCTCTTGAACATATTTTTGTCCAGTTTTTGTTTATATTTGTAAATCTAGATGAATTAAATCAAAAGACTCGTTTTGAAAAAAAATCGAGGTTAATAGAGACCCCATTGCATTGGAGTGAATAGAGACCATATACAAGGTTAATAGAGACGTCATCAGGGTCAATAGAGACAATCTGTTTATAAATAGAGACAACAAAAACCACTTTTGAATATTTACAATAAAAGTTTTTTTTCATTATTTACGTAAATCTTGCTTTCTTTATATTTTTAGAACCATTCATCTAAAATCCCACATATCTACAAACCTAATACTAGAAGTAATAAAATATGCATTAAACACTAGTTTTTTTGTGTGTATTTTTGCCTTTTAATATATACTTATTGTTTTTGTTCTTGTATTTTTCTAATAAAAGGACATTCCTGTTCCTATCTATTTTACGTTTGGTGTTTCTATTTACCCTGTCCAGGTCTCTATTGTCCCCACTTTCTGGTAAAAAGAGACACTGACCAAAAATCTTATTATCTCATATTTGAAATGTAGAGTCATAGTTCAGTAACAAATTAGTAGAGGGATAATAGAGACACTTTTATGACAACAAATAATATAATTTGTCTCAACTTTTGTAAAGTTAGTGAATGTTAAAGGTGAAACGTGTCTCGATTGACCCCAAATTACGTGAAAATAAGCTGTAATGTTTAACTATTAATAAACTGTGAAACTTCGTGTGCATATTTTCAATTTTTTTTACTTCCCATATTTTTGACACGTATTATCCCTGCTTGCTATATATTGTGTACCAATATGTAACTTGTTGTAGGATATAAGCTGTAAAGCCATATTCATTTCATGCTCACGCGTTTTAATTATTTAAGTTTGCTTGTTACTCTTATGTGTTACGAAGTTGTATTCTAGATTGTTCTCTTTACCATGATTATTTTTTATATTTTAATTTACTGTATCGTATTTTATGAATTGTTATATTTTATTTTTTTATTGTGATTATTTACTCATTTTATCTTTTTATTCTATCATATGTTATAGATTTTCTAGCCCTGCTTATCACTTTCTTTGATTTTATTTGTCCTTTTACCAAATTGAATTCTTTCTTGTTCCTTCTTTGCATTCCATTCTATTCTTATACTTTTAGTTAGCTTGCCATTGATTTTGTATATCCATATGAAAGACGCTGTTTTGATAAGAAATATAAAACTCTCGTTTAAAAGTTTCATATTTTAGTATACGAATATTCGTATTCGCCGAATAGTAGATATTTACCGAATATTCATATTCGCCGAATATCATCACGAATATTAAAAACGAACTATTTATAACTGAACGCAATGAAAATTACGGTTTGGCTGTGCACCATGTATCCGAACACACCTACGCACGTATTGTTCGTTTCCGTTGTGTGTAAAAGTGTTAACTCTTATAAAATAATTTCAAATTAAATCTAATAATATGACCTCTTGTAAGCCTGAAAAAAGTGATATTTATTTTCGACAGCTGGAAGTGTACAAACGCATAAAAGAAATGTTGCGCTTTTTGAACAAAAATTTGCCGGTGGTAAATAATTTTAATTATTGAATCTGTTAGTAAAAAAAGAGCAGTGGTGAATTATTTATTACCTTGTCGAATTATTTGTATTCGTATTCGTATTCGCCGAATAGTAGTATTCGTTACATCACTATTTATAATTTTTATCACCCTTATGTACATATACGTATCATAAACAATATTATACATAAATTTACATACACCTCGAAAAATAAATCTAAATACGCCATATTATTGACAGTTAAAAAGTATTAATATTTTACACACAAAATCATACTTTCCATTAATTTTTAAACGAATACCAATGAAGAAATATCTCCGTCAATATCTCTAAAGTGACTTGGTGTAAATTGGATCATTTTCGGTTAACTACCTTCCAATTGTAAATTCGCTCAATGAATTGCTGGAGAGCCATGGGTTCATAAAAAAAATTATAACGCAAACTCAAACCTTAGTTTTATTGAATATATAATATTTTAAAAAAATACGTTTTAACTAAAAACAAAAGTGTAACTATGAACTTGTAATGAAAGGGTGTTTATTTATGCCTGTAGGTAATTCTGTAAGGGATGTTAGTGGCCATTCACAGCCAGTTTTGTGACGGCCCGCTGTAGTGGAAATCCGCAACCCCCGCACTATTATGGGCTTTCCTCTTCCCTTCCTGCAATACTCCTGTTCCGTGGAGCATGAGTTCCGCGTTGTCAAATATTATAGTTTTTATGGAATTTGTACGATATCCTTCCGCTTCCTACCAGTGGATAGCCATTGTTTAGTACTTTTGAGTAGCGTTCTTTCAATAGCCCCTGTCAACGGCTTAGAATTTCTATGTCCTCTTTGAATAAACATGTTTTGACATCATCATAAACATCTTTACTCTATTGTATGTAACGGATGTCCGAGGATTTTTATCTATGAATATATTTCTCACTTAGAACTTTATATTATGCTTTTGTATAATCCGTATTACAATATGGAATAATAGATTGGGGGGCTCTTATAAAAGTAACTTACCGACTCTTAAAATAACTCAAAAATTAATTATCAAAGTAATATAAAAAAACTAGAACCTTCCTTACAGATTTACTTTTTAAAGAAATTAATGTTCCAACATTAGAGAGATTATACAAAAATACTTCAATATTACAAATACGTGAAGAGACATTCACTCAACAAAATATAAATACACCACAAACTCAAAATTTTCATATTCAAAGCCATATAAAGGATGTTTAAACAATCCCAAAAACAACAAAACAGCCACACAACACCATTACGCGTATCTAGATGTTAAATTTTTCAATAATTTACCAATGAATATCAGAACTGAAGAACAATATACAAAATTCAAGAAATACATTAAAAAATAGAATATATACATAACCAAAACAAAAAATAGTTAGAATTTTAAAACTTACTGTACTCCGAAAATAATTTGTATACTTGATTCACTAATATTTATTTTATGATTTTCATATTTTTCTACACTATTCCATCTACTGATATATACATAATATGTACTTATAATTCATGCTCTAACATGCTTTTAACTTCTCTGGGGACAGTTAATCACGTTTAAAAAAATGTTATACCCACTGTCACGTATGTATTTATTTTATTTTGAATAAAGAATTTCTATTAAAAAATATATTTTATATCGGATAATTACGCAATTGACATTCCATATACTACTAATATTGCATTATGTTAGTCAAGGAATTTTAAAATATAAAAAATTTATCAGCAATGCTAAAAAACCGTATCCAATTATTTTATTAAAGAACAAAAAACATATTTCCATTGCATTCAATTTCCTTTCATTCTATTTATATTTTTACCAGCTTCAGTATTCCGCAATTATCAATAAACCTGACGATTTCATCTATTGTTTGCAGGTGCATTTTTCTTCTTGCAATAAATTTTCTTGCCCATTTTTTCCATTTTTTTTCAACGTTCTCAATCTTAAAATCCGTAGAAAATATGTATGCCGAATATACAAGCAATTTCTTACAATAAATTATTATTTATTGTTCATATTATAAGAAAGAAGATAATTTTGTTTACCTACTATTTGAAAAGGATGACCTGTGCACGATACATTAGTGTTTACACGTATTATAGAAGGACGCAGGAGTAAGGTATGAATGACAAAACATCCCTTAAGATTGCAATAGTTGTTATTAAGCCTCTGGTTGCGGTTTGGGGGCGGATTTTGCGAGCCATCCCTTGTCACGGGGTTGCAATTTTGTGGTGAAATCAAAAATCAATTTGCCATCACTAATATCCAGTTTAAATTGAAATGAATTATATTTCTTTGTGTCCCATTTTAGGTTTAAATAAATATCCATCACATGCCACCCTCACTGTCTTTGACTATCAAATACAGTAAGTAAAATAGTAACCAATTTTTGTAAAACTTTTTTGCTTACTCTCTCAACTTTATAGTAAACCTTGGTCGCATTGAAAATATTGAGAAATTATTTCGGTCATTTCTGATTATGTTATTATTTATTATTTATTTATTAAATTCCAAAAGAAAATATACAAGACATAATATATATTACATACATTTTAAGTATATTAAATCTTATAAAGGTATACATATACCTGTATATAGGTTCGGGAGATGAAAAGTTAGACATGTGTTATAATGAAACACAAATTAGTAACTAGCGACTAATATTAATACCTAGCTTACAAAATAGTGACTTGAATGATGGTTGTATAATGATTACAATATACATTTATAAGGATATCAGATGTTCTTGTGTTTAGATTATCCGTTTTTTTTTTGTTTTTAGTTGACTTGTTTACTTCGGTTACAATTTTTAGTTCGGTAGGCAATAGATTGAAGTATTTTGTAGCTGTATATAAGTGATTTTGACAGTACAATGTTTTAGTAATTTTGGGCCCTTGTATTAATTTATGTCTGTATCTACCATCATAGTTATTATCTTAATCATATATTTATTTTTTGAATACCCGTTACAGTGAACATCGTATTACAATAAATAAAATCATATTATTATAGAAAAAATCATTATACATTGGGTATTTATGAATTAAGATGAATTGACTAAAAAACAATAATTGTTTGGAGATATTGATGATTAACTTGGTAAAATAAATTAATTTTTCTTTGTTAAATTTAGAGGTAATATGATTTGTTTGATAATAACTGCAATCGATGAGTGACAGTCTGGCATAATAATATATATAGATATATATATATATACCCCCGATATTATATAATCTTATATATACTATCTATAGAGCTACTATATGTGGATACTGACCATTTTTGGATGTTCGTTAAGTATTAATAAAAAAATAAAATAAAGTTTTACTTTTTCAAATTTTCTGGAAGTTGCGTTTTAACAAATACCCTCTGCAATCAGTGATAGTTCTATAAAAATCTGCCTAAAATTATAAATATTAATGAAATGATATGTTATTTGTAAAGTTAGAGAGTTAAATATATAGGTACTACCGGCACTCGAAGACAGAACTTTATATATGCCAGGTTGAAACCAGTGGCACTAAATGTCGCAGATTCTATCTACCGTAACCGAAAAAATAATAATTGTATCTACAATACATCAACATGACTTGTTGCTCGAAAGTATTTGAAAAATTGCTATAAATCTATTTTCAAGAAAGTATAATGTGTTTAATATACAGTCGTTTCGAGGGACATAATGTATCTCCCCAGTTAATACACCATGTAGAAATATAAAAACTATTTAAAAAAATTAAATCACCCGGCTTTGAAATTGTGTGATAGATTTGACATAATTTAATAATTATATAAATACAGCGGCACGCGCCTAAAGATAAATCAAAGGGTCCTTGGAGACTTCGTCAAATTTACAGGTTTTTCAATTTCATCTCGTGGTACCGCGTGCGTCCTTGCTAATGCAGTCGCTAATGTGCCAAAATTACCAGAAAGTGTGCCCTGGCAGAGATAATGACGCACGGCTCGCTTTTCAGCCGAAGACGCCGAGGTTCGGACCTCATTTCGGACCTTTCCTATTAATCTGATCGCGCACAATGCCTGTAATTTGCAACAAATTGAATTAATATTACACGCTTCATTTTTTTACACGACTACCGCTTGGAGCCGAGAGCATGTCTAGTAATCTCGAAATGATACTTAAATAGAGTGTTATTAGGTACTACATTGTATATGAAATAAAAATGAAATAAAATAAAATTAACCTTTATTGCTGTTAAACTTATAAAACATTCTAATCTTTTGAACTAAAAGATTTTTTTAAAATACAGGGTGTACCAGAGCTAGCAGCAGAAACTTGCCTGCTAGATTCCTGACTATGTTATGAGTCTAAGATGTTCAAGCGACCATGACCTAATATCAATAGTTATGGAGATATGCAATATCAAAGTTTGCATTTTTTTTTCAATATTTCTGACTTATTTTTTGAAAAAAATTGAAATATCATTACAGTAACTTAAATCGATGATGAAAAATTCATTTGAATTAAATAAAATGATAAAAACCTTGTAAAAATTATTATTTTTCAATTTTTTTGGAAGGTTTTTATCATTTTATTCGACTTGTATTAAAGCGAATGAATTTTTCATAAACGACATAAGTTACTGTAATGATAGTTCAACTTTTTACAAAAAATAAGTAAGAAATATTGAAAAAAAATGCAAACTTTGATATTGCATATTTCCATAACTATTGATATTAGGCCATGGTTGCTTGAACATTTTACACTTATAACATAGTCAGGAATCTACCTGCCAAGTTTCTGCTGCTAGCTCTGGTACACCCTGTATACATTATATTATTTAAATTATTCTAAATTCTCTGCGTTCGGGTCATTATTTTTAGAAACAGCCTGTCTCTCGACATAGGCCTCCTCTAAAGATTTCCATTTTTCTCTATACTTCGCAACTCTGATCCATTCTGGACCAGCCACCTTTACCAGATCGTCTTCCCATCTTTTCGTTTGTCCACCTTTGTTTCTTTTACCGTCTCTTGGATACCACTCTGTTATTATTCTGGTCCATTTCTCTTGCCTTTCTCTCAACATATGTCCAGTCCATCGCCATTTTAGTGTTCGATGTACAGAATGTGCCTGTTTGAATTGAGTTCTGCTTTTTACTTCCGTTAATTTTGCTTTATCTCTTTCATTAACTCCAATGACACTTCTTTCTATGCTATTTTGTATATGTTCATTGTATGTGTTACATTGAATGTGTATTTCTAGTGAGTCTAAGGCCCGAATTCTGAGTCAATACTTAGTGATTTAAAGGTTTAGGTGCGCCTTAAAAGCGTAATTTTTCTTCTTCTTCTTTCGTATGGTGGGGGATCCGAGGGGGGCATCTAAGTTTGTGAGCCAGTCTAGGGCATCAGGAGTCCCCCTGTGGACCTCATCTGACTCATTAAACTTTATTTATTTTATAAGATTATTGAGGGAATGTCAAAACACTTTTTGTTTTGACATTCCCTCAATAATTAGGAACAGTATTTTTAAATTTTCCTCGATATTTAGTGATTTGCCTTGGCCTTGAGTCTCCCGTAGTGTAACGTGTGATCAGGACCAAATTCAATATTACAGATGCATCCCGGTTTAATTTCGCTCTCATTATTATTTCCTCAAAAATCCAGAGAGGATTTGCCGCAGATGCGTAGATAACGGAACAAGTTTAAGTTTCCTCCGGGAAACAGGGAAGTTTTCCTTTTACTTGTCTAGAAGGAATTTATGTTGATCTTTTGTTGAACCATTGCACATGATTACACCATCAAGTATAATTTAATACTTGAAATAATTTTCAAATGTCGAAAGCCCATTAAATAACCTTAAGTAATCTAGCCTGAGGGTACGAACATGCCGAAGATGCCTCACTGCGATACCTCGCGGTCGCGGTTTCGGCTCGCTACCTCGATGTCAATACTTGTCAATACATGGATGGCGGTGCGAACACGTCGTTTCAGTCGCACTTGAATTCTTCCATTCTCTGGCTGAAACACATCTGTTGTGGTGGTTTTTCTCCCGCTTATCCCACAAAATAAGAATATTAAAAATCAAATCAATTAGCACCTCCATATCCATAACTCAATTCACAGTATTTATCAAGTACAAAATCGAACGGAAGTGGCACTATGTAGAATCACCAAGTGAAAACAATGAACTGATGGTAGGTAATGTTTATTTTACAGTTTAAAAGATACCTACGGCGATCGTGACATGAACAATACGGGATTAATGACAATGACAATTCAACAATTAATGATAATTCGTCCAATTCGGGCTGAGGCGAATACGATCAATCACCAGCCAGATGTAAAAACAAAATATTAGGTCCTTACATATGAAATTGGCGTTTAGTATGGGAGGAACATAAAGCCGATTTTTTTTATTATAATATATTTATTTAATCAAGGTATGTACCATTGCTATCTATGCACTTTTGCCATCTCATAGGTAGTTCATCGATCCCTTTACTAAAAAAACCATTCGGACGGGAATCAATAAAATCTTTGAAGGCGGTTTGGACTGCCCCATCGGAGTTGAATTTTTTCCTGTGCAAGAAGTTATCCAAATTTCGAAAAAAATGGTAATCTGTTGGGGCAAGGTCCGGAGAGTACGGTGGATGTCTTAGACATTCCAATTGAAGCTCCTCTAATTTGGTAGCCGTGTGTGGTGGTTTTGTGCAGTGTGTGGTCTAGCGTTATCATGAAGCAGCAGTGGCCTAGAACGATTAACCAGCCTCGGTTGTTTAGCAGCTAGCTTTTCCATCATGGTTTGCAGTTGCTGATAATAGACATCTGCCGTAATCGTCTGGCCATATTGAAGAAAGCTGTAGTGAACGACACCAGGACTAGTCCACCAACGCTCACAAATAACTTTTTTGGAGTCAATTTTCGCTTGGGGCATGGATTGGCTGGTTCGGCAGGGTTCAGCCATTGCGATGAGCGCTTCCGATTATAGTACAGGATCCACTTTTCATCACAGGTAATGATTCGATTTAAAATCCCTTCATTATTGTGCCGGTTGAGTAATGCAACGCAGCAGTCAACGCGCGTTTGTTGATTTGCTTCACTCAATTCGTGAGGTACCCACCTTTCAAGCTTTTTCACCTTACCAATTTGCTTCAAGTGGATTACAACAGTTTTATCACTAACACCGCAGCCTGCAGCTAACTCGGATGTGGTTTGCGATGGATCCGCTTCCACAATAGCCTTCAATTCTTCATTATCAACTTTGGTCTCCGGCCGTCCACGGGGCTTGTTCTGCAGGTCGAAATGTCCAGAACGAAAACGTTGGAACCAAAAACGGACTGTGTTTTCTTT
>JADDOH010017576.1:0-32441 GCA_016648135.1 Agrypnia vestita
CCAAATTGTATTTGAGTTTCCACGTCTCGCTATAAATCGTCTATAGCCATGATAGCTGAATCTGTATTCAATTTTTCAGCTATTTCGATATGTATTGCTCTTGTGGATAAACATGTAAATAAAACTCCATATCGCTTCTCTTTTCTGCGACCTATTGTTATATTTATTGGTCCAAAATAATCTACTCCAGTGTTTGTAAATGGTCGTATATCGTCAACTTAGAGGTAAAACTCACTAACTGACATTAGAGTACTTTTGAGATAATGAGGTTTAAACATTCAAAACGTGATATTAAATAAAGTACAAGTAATTTGTTGTTTATTTTTTAGTATTGTAAGTAATTTAAGAGTGCATAACATACAATGAAAATATTCAGGATAAATTTATATTTCATATTAATAAAAAGGTTTTTTGCACTTGGTGAATTTTACCTGGACAGAAAAAAAGATGTTTTACTAAATTTTTTTTTCTAGCGATTGATGTTTTAATACACTCTCATTTTATATTAAAACATTGTATTTAAGTTTTAAAAAAACATATTAAATGTGAAAAAAAAATTAAATAACATTTTTACAGTATATCTAATAATCTTCCCCGCTAACACTTTTCTCATAATCGGCTAGCTGTGGAGTCTTTTAATTTCATTTCATTCTGAAACTATGATGATAATAATAAATTATAATTAATAAATATAATAAACATTTACTTCTATTATTAGAAATATTTTTTATTCTATCTTTAATCTAATGTCGATCCAGATGTAGTGAAACAGCGCAGCGCCTAGTTAAATGGGCTATGATTTCCCCGAAAACGGAATATTATCGAATTTTGAATATTCCAATATAAGTCATTTAAAATTATGTTTTGAAAAGCAATTAAGTAATTGCATTTATATAGTTATTTATTATTTATACACACATTATGATAGACTATACTAGTAATATTATTAAATTAAAATTTGTTCAACAAACTGGATATTTGTAATTCCCATAGTAAATATAATTAAGGCAATGACAAAAGAAATGTTAATGCACATAACCAATGTTCTTGGAAATGTAACTCAATTATTTTCTAAGATTTGGGTTTTTCGACCAACTAGGCAATTAAGAATATTTGTATAATGAAATATAAATGTAAATGGGATTATCCGGATTATATTATTTGCACTTGCTAAGAGGAATTTTTACAGGGGCCTTTCTTTGTTTTGATATTTGGCATTACCTTTAAAAATAAACTATTTTTGTTGATATGTACACAACGGGACTCGCTTTATCTTCCCGTGTTCCGAAAAACTTATTATGCTGGTTTATTTAACGAAACTTTTATAAAAACACACATATAAATGAAAGAAAATAATTGTTTTTATATATTAAATAATAACGATCAAGCATACTAACTATTTTTCACACCGCAAAGAACACTTTATAAAAATAATCCCACGAAGACTAATAAATTTTAAAACCATCAAGAAAAATACTTATCTATAGAAGTTCATAAACAAATTATAACGTCATCTAACTCTTTTTATCTAAAAACCATGAAAAACCACACTATATAACAATATGTAACTAGACTTTACACCATAAGTTCCGTCGCTCGAGTTACAATTATTGCATTTAATGAAACAACGAAGACAATTTTTCAATTTTGCCGCCAGGTAAAAGTAACTAAGGGATTTGATGAGTTTTACCTGGACAGAATTATTGAAAATTTTCAAATGATGACTTTAACCACTAAATAACTTTCAATAGAGAAGGGATATTTACTTTTTGATTTTTTCCTAAGATAGAGGTTGAAAAAATATGAATGTTGGTATTCATAACTCATTTTTTCCCAAAAGTGCACTTAGTGAGTTTTACCTCTAAAGGGACGATATGATGTCGTAACCTTTCCTTTGGTAAATTTCCCATTAATGGTAGTTTTGGTTGCACTTTATTTTTTGTACATCTTTGATACAAATAAGTTATTTTTCTTATAGTTTGTCTCGCATTAAGTATCCAGTACTTTTGTCTTATTTCATTTAAAACATATTCAATTCCATTATGATTAGATCTTTCATGATAATGTGTAATTAATAAATGAGGATATCTATCTTTGTTATCGAGAATTATAGAAAATCTTCTCTGGAATATTTTCGGTATTATCTATTCGCCCTTTTAGTCTGGGGATTTTATTATCATCTAAATACCCGTTTAATTGTTTTATCCTACTATCTTTTTGCACCATCTTTTGATTTTGTAAATATCTCATAAAGAAATTCTGGTCCACAAAACCATCTACTCTCTGTAGATAAACTTTCCATCGGCTTGTCTCTTGTAGCTTCGTCGGCTATATTCTGTTTTGTTGATAACCGGCTCCAAAAGGCTTCATTCCGACTATTTCGTCTATTTCCCCAAGTCTATGTGATACGAACGGTTTGAAATTTCTGAAGTCTGATCTCATCCAACACATAACTGTTTTGGAATCCGTCCAAAAGTATTTAGAATTGAATGTAAATTTATGTTTTTCGACTATTGTTTTATATAATCTACATCCTAATACCGCTGCTTGTAATTCCAATCTAGGAATTGAAATAAGTTTTATTGGCGCGACCCGTGTTTTACTTGCTGTAAAATTGACCGAAATTTGAGAATTTTTATTTTTTACTCGACTGTAAGCTGCACAACAAAAGGCCTTTTCACTGGCGTCACAAAAAATATGAAGTTGTCGTTCCTGTATTTTATCACAATTTAATTCGTAATAGCGAGGTATCTTTATTGCATCTATTCTTTTTATATCTTGTAACCAATTTAACCATTCAACAAAATTTTTATCTTTTAATTCACTATCCCAATCAATTCCTGAACGCCATACATTTTGTAACAAAATCTTGGATCTCACAGTAAATGGTGAAATCAATCCAATCGGATCGAATATTGTCATTACTTGGAACGTTTGTCTATTTGTTAGTTTCTTTTTACCAGAAACGATTTCAGCAGGTATCTTTTTGAAGCTAAGATCAAATGAAAGTATATCCGTTTTGGGATCCCATTGTAAACCTAAAATTCTTTTTATTTTCGAATCAGATTTGCTGAAACCCACCATATTTTGCGATCTATGTGATTTTGGTATTTCTTCTAGAACTTCTTATTTATTACATGACCAGCTCGTGATATTAAAACCTCCTTGTTTATGTATATAAGCTCCTTTTTTTATTAATAATTTTTCCTGTGCTACCGATTCTACACTATGAAATGATTATTTTTCTAATTTAAAATAAAATACATTCTTGTACTGAGTCTTCTTGTATTTATATTAATTCACAAGATTTGTTGCTTAAAATTTCAATCGCCGTCGGCCGCCGCAGCATTATTATTATCAGTGTGCATAGATGTCCCCGTTTCAAAGAAACTTCTCGGATCTTAGTGCAAGTCCCGCTTGTACTTGTACTTGTCTACACGCCTACCTGATAAAACAGAGTTGGGTGGCGACGCGCTATTAATCTTGTGTCCAGCTACCTCAGGTGATAAAGCAAGGTTCTTGGAATTCTCAGTTTTTGTGGACATTGGGTTCGATACTCTGCTTTAATGATTCGATCTGAACAGCTGGGAAAATCAATAAAAGAAAAAGACAAATATGTTATACTGAATTACATTGGAATTTATTCAATAAATAGTCAGTCATCATGGGTAAAACAATGGCAAATTCTAGTACCTTTATATAAAATAACTTTTTGTTTAACACCACTTTATTGAGTTAAAACCAACTAGTTTCGACTCACAACTGAGTCTTCATCAGGGTTCAGATATTAACTAAATAAAAACAGAATTACGAACAATTAAGAAAGCATTAAGGGAAGAAAGAGACAGAACGTCAACTGTGGTGGGGGTTGAGTGAAAGAGAGTGGGTATGGGTGGATGTTCATAGTTAATTGGAAGGGGAATATATCTATAATTGGACTACGCGATAAATCTAGTTGCTTATTAAGTAAATATTTTTTATTTGTTTTTAAAGATTTTTTTATTACTAAAGCTTCTAAATTATTGAGACGAATACCTATGTCATTTCTATGAAGTACATCTACACCCGAAAATTGGTCAAAACCACGCATTTGACCAATCTGGTAATTCTAACCGAGCCATGAAAATATGGTAATTCTCTCGTTTTTGGCAATGTATTATATAAATAAAATGCCTTACCAATTTTTTTTAGAAGACCGATCTTCAGTCTCTTGACCATCGCGAAGCTCTGCCATCTGACGATTCTCGAATTTATTATATTTCCTCTAACCAACTAGAGAAATAACATATGCTCGGTTTTTCACTAAAACGTCAAATCTTATCGGTTGCCCAAATAGTTTAGCAAATTTAATGTTAATTTATTTACTACATTGCGTAATAATTTTGGGTTGTACAAATGACCCACATTATTTAATGATTTTAATAACGCCACTAGATTTTTTACTTTACATGAGAATCTAATTACTTCCTCAAGATTGAATTCCTCTCCTAATTTTGGAAAGTATTTTATATCATAAATAGCCTTTTCTATGATTTAGTTTGTATCTCCAAATAAGCTTTCTAAGCAATTCATTATATCATTTATATTATCTGGAGATAACAATAAAATTGATTCTGCCTCTCTGGCTTCACCTTTCAACGCCTTATGTAATCTATATAAATTTTCCGCGTTAGATATTTTTAAATGTTTTGATGATTCTTCAAAAATACATTTAAAACTTAACCATTCTATTGGATTACCTGAAAAATATGGTAATTCTATCGTTTTTGGCAATGTATTATATAAAGAAAATGCCTTACCAATTTTTTTTATAAGACGGTCTTCAGTCCGTCGCGAAGCTCTGCCATCTGACGATTCTCGAAATCAGACCTTGATGGGCCTAATTTCTGGCGTCTTCTTTCTTGGTGTGTACGACGATTCTCAAAAGCAGACCGGGACAGATCTAATTCATGGTTGCCTCCTTGCTGGTGATTCTCGAAATTAGACCTGTGCAGTTCTGATTCCTGGTTTCCCCGAATGTGTCCTGGAGTCCTCCTCGCAATGATTTTCTTCAATACTTTGATTGTAAAACCACTCATTATTACTGTTAACTACCGATCTTTTCGTGGCTCTAGAATTTTGTTCTAATAAATTTTTTCTGCGTCTAATTCCAAAGTATCTGCCTCTAATATAGCTCTTTCTCGTGCCTTTTTTGCTTGTGCTTCTTTTTCTTCTCGTGCTTTTTTTGCTCCTTCTGCTATTTTTGCTTGCGTTTCTTTTTCTTCTGCCTCTTGCAACATCGCCTGCTCTCTTGCTATCCTTGCCCTTTGTCTAGTTAGCCTCATTGCGACCTCCCGTTTCGACGAGCTTACCGATAACAAGCTTTTCCCCGACAATCTTTCTGAATTCACCTCCATCTCGACACGATTCGGCAAACGAAGGACCAAAAATGTTCTTTCAACCCCGGGAAAGAAGAAAAATGTTCAATCTTCTGATTAACAAAAACTCTTTATTTCGTTCGAGACGAGGAATGAAACACGAAATTATTCTATCATTCAGGCGACAAAGGAGAATTATACGAAAAATAGCTTTACCAAATGAATATACGATACTATAAAAACACATAGCTACGATGAAATATGATTTGAAAGAGAGCCATTTCTCTGATAATTCTTCTTTTTGTACCCTGTCAGTTTATTATTTTTTTAACATCTTTACATTTTTCCAAATATTCTCTTTTTCAATATAAATTATGCCTTATCGAGTTCTTAATCGTACAAAATAATAAATATAACACATCATTTTTTATTAATTCATAAACAAATATACAGATATAATACCAATTCAATTTAAATATATATTACATTGCCAGATCATTCGATCTATATTTTGGACGAAACAAGGAGTATATTACAATAATAAAGAAAACATTATGACTCAATAAGAATGAAAAATAATTAATACTTTTTATGTACGAATTTTTATTTATCAAATCAAATACTAATATTAAAGGAGTATGATACAATAATATAAAAAAACATTATAACCCAATGAAAATGAAAAATAAATTAATCTTTTTTTTGTGTACGATTTTTTATTTTTATTGAATCAAGTATAATGTTCAAGTAGTGGTGTAGTTGTTTGTAATAAATAAATATGCATGCGGCTATTATAGTTATAAAGATTCATTGAGATTTGTTCAAGTAGAGATAATCGTTCATTTGCGGGTATTATAATATTTACGAGATGTCTGAGATTGGTTGGCAGATGAAAGGAAAAACAGACACGAATATTGCAGCATGAATGTAAACAACAAATAAGAAGAAAATCCTACCTTTTAGATGCTGGATGTTGGGATAAGGAACGGAAATGCCTTTTTCTTCAATGTTCTGCTGCAGATGCACTCCACTCGCGTCGAATATGATATTTCTAGTAGATGCGGTATAATATAAATGCGGATTTATATTATACCGCAATTTTGGGTCTCGTTGGTGGAATGGTACATGCGAAAACTTCCCCCCACTACGCCGTAATATTTCAAGATGTTTGCCGGCTACTGTATCGTTCTGCTAGGTTCAAATGATCAACTTCCATATATTTTGAATGCGGTAATTTTCGCGCAAAGCGCAATACATATACTACTGCGTGAAGCAATTTGTTCCAAGAGAAAACTCGAAGGACCAGCGGGTATAAAACAGGCGGTTGTTTTAATATTGAAGACAAAAATTTCGAATTAAACTCGGGAATTTCTGAAGATGCGGAAAGAACAAATGGTTTTATAGGCCACGAATCGGGTTGTTTATTCAACCAACTAGGTCCGCGCCACCATAGATCATGTACTAGCAGTTGCGAAGGCAAAATACCTTGAGATAAACAATCGCTAGGATTTTCTATCCCGGATATGTGATAAAAATGTTTGCAATCAAGATTTTCCTGAATTTTAGCTACTCGCTTTGATACAAATATGGACCATCTATGTGGAGACGATTTGCTCCAACATAAGGCAATCATTGAATCGCTAAATGCGTATATGTTATTTATAGAGTAAAGCGGGTTAAAAGAATTATATACAAATCTAACTAATTTAGAGAGTAATAAGGCTGCGCACAGCTCTAAGCGAGCTAATGATACAATCTTTAACGGGGCGAATTTTGATTTGGAACATATCAAATTGATAGATGTGTTACCTTGAGCATCCGTAACGTGTAAATAAACAATACAACCATATGCTTTTATGCTTGCGTTACAAAAGGCGACTATATTTACAGTACAACCTGAAGCTACATTTAAGTGACGAGGGATTTTTAAATTTGATAATAAAGGCAATTCTTTAATCAGATTTTGGTGAGCAGTTATTGTGTCATCAGGAGGTAACTCATCCCAATCTATATTGGCATTCGATAGTGATTTGATAAGTAGTTTAGCATATAATATTAGGTCCTTACATATGAAATTGACGTTTTGCCGTACTGGCAAATTTGATCTCAAATATCTTCTCTTTGGTTAGGAATTCCAAATCCAAATTTATACAGCTATTTACTCATGTATTTGTGTTTTGAAAATTATAATTCATTTGTTTTTTCCTCAATTGTTTTTTTCTTTGCGTCAATCAGTTTACAAAATGAAAAACTTGAAATATCGCGTTATTTACGAGTACGACTTCCACCGTGGCACCAGTGCTGCAGAAACGGCTCGAAGGATTAATGATGTGTATGGCGACGGTGCCGCAAAAGAAAACACAGTGCGTTTTTGGTTCCAACGTTTTCGTTCTGGAAATTTCGACCTGCAGAACAAGCCCCGTGGACGGCCGGAGACCAAAGTTGATAATGAAGAATTGAAGGCTATTGTGGAAGCGGATCCATCGCAAACCACATCCGAGTTAGCTGCAGGCTGCGGTGTTAGTGATAAAACTGTTTTAATCCACTTGAAGCAAATTGGTAAGGTGAAAAAGCTTGAAAGGTGGGTACCTCACGAATTGAGTGAAAAATTGACTCCAAAAAAGTTACTTGTGAGCGTTTGGTGGACTAGTGCTGGTGTCGTTCACTACAGCTTTCTTAAATCTGGCCAGACGATTACGGCAGATGTCTATTGTCAGCAACTGCAAACCATGATGGAAAAGCTAGCTGCTAAACAACCGAGGCTGGTTAATCGCTCTAGGCCACTGCTGCTTCATGATAACGCTAGACCACACACTGCACAACAGACGGCTACCAAATTAGAGGAGCTTCAATTGGAATGTCTAAGACATCCACCGTACTCTCCGGACCTTGCCCCAACACATTACCATTTTTTTCGAAATTTGGATAACTTCTTGCAAAGGAAAAAATTCAACTCCGATGGGGCAGTCCAAACCGCCTTCAAAGATTTTATTGATTCCCATCCGAATGGTTTTTTTAGTAAAGAGATCGATGAACTACCTATGAGATGGCAAAAGTGCATAGATAACAATGGTACATACTTTGATTAAATAAATATATTATAATAAAAAAAAATCGGCTTTATGTTCCTCCCATACTAAACGCCAATTTCATATGTAAGGACCTAATATTACTGGAGACACCATACCTAAAATATCAAATAATCTTGCTACAACTGACAAGATGTTTCTCTTAGAACATTGCTCGATACATGGAGATATTTTAAAGGAAAATCTTCTTCTGGAAGCCATATCAATCCTAGAATTTTAAGATCAGTTTTAGTGTCCGTAAAATTTACTGGATCACAATTCTGAGGTGGTAATTCCGCTAAAAGCTCCTTTGAATTGCTTGAAAATTTAACCAATTCAAAGTCCCCAGCTGCGAAAAATGAAATTAGTTCTTTTACTAGTTTGATTGCCTCTATTTCCCCATAATTAGCAGGGACCGACTTTACTAAGTCGTCCCTATAAAAATCGGATGTAGCAATAATTGCGGCGTTGGGAAAAGATTGCTATTCATTAGAAGCAAGTTCACGTATGGTACGCATTGCCAGATACGGACTTGCCTTCAATCCAAATGGAACAGAATTAAATTGAAAAGTGCGAATTTCTTCATCAGTATTGAAGCGATACAATATTCTTTGATATTTTTGGTGTTCTTCCGTAACCCCTATTCTCAAATACATTTGTCGTATATCCGCTATTATTGCCATGGCGAAAATACGAAACCTAAGTAGAAGCAAAAAC
This sequence comes from Agrypnia vestita, assembly GCA_016648135.1. Classification (NCBI taxonomy): domain Eukaryota; kingdom Metazoa; phylum Arthropoda; class Insecta; order Trichoptera; family Phryganeidae; genus Agrypnia; species Agrypnia vestita. The sequence goes on from JADDOH010017576.1 coordinate 9,143, forward strand.
AGATCTTTTTGCATATTAGACCCTACGAATAAAATATCATTAAGCGATAAACCAGAATGAGATTTTGCACTGGCGTCTAACACTATCCTAACCTTTGAAGTAGCTTTATCTTGGCGGATAATTGCATGATGTCGTATATAATATCCATCCTCCACAGGAGATGGAATTTCATGCAAATAATTATTATTTAAATAATCTTTAATATCATTGTGATGTTGACGTAATTCAGGATTACAACTGAATTTACGTTCTAAGGCGATCAAACGCCTTTGTGCGGTTGCAAATGAACTACCTAACTCATTTGGATTCTTACTAAATGGAAGAGCTACAATATAACGGCCCTGATCATTTCAAGAAACCGTTGAACGATAAATATTTTCACAAGCTATGTCTTTTGGACTTTGAAATTGTTTAACAGGTAATTCTTCCAATGTCCAGAACTTATGCAAAGTATTTTCCAATTCAGTTATAGCGCAACAAGATATAGAATTTATATCACATTGTACAATTTGTGACATTGCCGTTATAGTTGAGCTGTGTGGCGCGGTCAATTTATTTAATTTATATGCGGTATTTTTAGATGCTTAAGGTATATTACCCATAAGTATATATCCCAATGTTGTTTTAATGAGTGGTGCCAAATTCGGCACTTCAATTCTTCCACCCATTAAGATATACGGAAATAATTGTGCTACCAATACAATTTCTATATCACCAGGCATATTCCAACTGCAATCTGATATTTGCCATATTTTTTTAGGATCCGTTTTTGCTTCCTTGATTTTAGTTTTGTAATAAGCATCTTTTGTGATCTTCACTAAATGGTTGCACTTGTTCCTGAACATTTTGTATGCAATGTCCTTAGGTTTTCACGGCCGTTCAGAATCTTCTGTGTATAGTTTTCTGGGATATTCTGCCGTGTGTGTGTGACCTCTCTGGCCGAGAGGTCACACACACACGGCAGAATATCCCAGAAAACTATACACAGAAGATTTTGTATGCATTTAAAAGATTTATGTCATTTGGATTTTTTTTAACTTTCATGTGCATTTTGTTTCGTTTATGTATACTTTGTATAAGTCCTTGAGTAATCCAATCTTTTAGATGATTGGATTTATGGCTTGTATGATGCTGTATGTATTTAAATTCTGTATTTTTTGTTAAATGATTGTTTAGTGTTAGGATAAATGTATCCATAGCCTCATTGGTATTCCGTGTTGTCAGAGTAGAAGTCCACTGCTCACCTTTTAGATCTTCTTTTAGATTGTTGTAGTTTATTGTTTTCTTTGTATGACCAGTTGCTTTTAGGTTACATTTCATCTTTTTCTTATCCTCTTTGGTTTTTAGGTTGATTAGCGTGTGGTAATGATCAGTAATAGTAGAGAGGAGAACGTATGTCTCATAAGATTTATTAGATTTGATGAATATGTGATCTATGCAAGTTTTGGATGATGTGGTGTCTCTGGTGACAGTGTTGATGCAGGAGACAGAGCCAAATGATGAGAGCATGGATGTATAGTCGTTTGCCTGTGGATGTATGTTATTAATTATATTAATGTTGAGGTCACCGGCAATGATACAATCATATTTATTTGACGATGTTTCAAGTATTTTTGAAATAGATTCCAGGAAAGGTGTTACATTATATTCAGAAGGAGATCTGTAGATTCCAAGAATGCAGTATTGATTGTTTAGAATTGCACATAGACAGTTTGATTGTTTTACATGAAATTCATCTACGGTGTGGTTTATGTTTTCATTTATATACATTATTACTCATTTTATTACTCCATTATTAATCATTTTGTTTGTTATTGAACTTTGTATAATATATTTTATAACTTTCGATTTCATGAAAATGAGAATTAATGTTTATCCAGCATTCTGTAAGAATAATGACATCAAAGTTGATTTTTGTGTCATTAAGGAGAATTATAAGTTCATCAAAATTTTTTTGATAGCTTCTGATATTTAAGTTCAAGATTTTTAATCCAGACGATACTGAATTATAATTAAAACTGCTATCAATTATCTTAGTTGAGTTTGTGTCGTAAAATTCATCAATATCAATTTCTGTTGCCATTTTATTTATTTTCTAGATATGTTGAAGAATTCAATTTACTGTGTAGAGCTTTGATTCTTGAGTTGCTTCACAATATTATTTTTGATATCCTCTTCAGTTCTAATGAATGTTGTTTTGGATTCCTCGTCGCGTTTTGCGAGGACTACTCCATTTTTTTGCCACACATATTTATATTCGTTATTTTTTCCTGCTGTTTTTGCTCTCCATAGTAAGTCTTTTAAATATGGTGACATACCCTCATTGATATAAATCCTGTTTTCTCCTTTTCCTGTTAGTTCCAATGATGTGATTATTTTTTTTCTTTTACTAAGTATTTGGTCTCGTTTACGTGAGTCTGTAAACTTAACTGAAATTATCGGAATGCCACTTTGCCGTTTGCTGGGGATTCTTCTTATAGCTTGAATTTCGTGTTTTTGAAGTGGAATATCTAGTTTTTCGGCGACTTTTAGAACAATATCTTCAGTATTTTCGCCCTTATTGTATGTAACTTAACAATTATTTCAATATCCTTGCTGTAATATTTTTGTTCTATTTCTGAAAGTCTAACACTTAGATTTCTTATTACAATATCTTTGCAGCTCACTTGTTGTTTTAGACTTTCCACTTCATTACCCAGTTTCGTCAGAGTTGTCAGTTGTTGTTTTATATCCTCATATTGTTGTGATATGAAGTTTTGTGCTTTAATTACTTCTGCAATCTCCGTTTCCAGTTTTTTAAACATTTCGGTTTTAAATTCTTGCATTTTTTTTTTCAATAGTTTTGGTTATTTTTGTCAAGAATTCATCATCCGATTTTGAGTCAGTAGTATTTGATTTACTTCTTGTAGAAATGTTCGTTGTTTTTTTTTATTGGAATTTTCCAAAATTAAAAATAAAACTTATATTTATTTGCACACGCACTTTGGTCTTAAAGGGTTAAGAATGTACAAACACTTGTAGATACAAGAGGAACATACAACAATAATAATTCCTTGCTAGTGGTAAAATGTACACACAACCGACTTTCATGCGCGCCCGCGAGTGAATGAATGCTTAACGCGGTATTTAACAGCTTTCCGATTAAATACTGCATGCGTTGCGAATCATTCAAAGCCTCATTTAGATGTATATTTGTTTTAAAAGATTCATAAAATACTGGCCAATTCTGTATTTTCCCGTCGAATGAAGGAATTTCTATAGGAGGTAATTTTATATATGTTTTACAATTATTATTTGCGGCTACTTGCGTTTCAGATATATTAGGCGTTTTATCCTTATAAATGTTTTTAGTATTTTGAATGCCGGCATACAATTCGTCATATACATTCAAACTGTCAAAATTCGGAACATATGACGGATTTAATTCCATTTCAATATCATTTATCTTCATTACAATTTCTATAAGTGTTTGGCTAATTTTCTCTAAAAGTAATGCATTAGTTATAAATATGTTATATTATATATGTTAATTGATGCTTTACTTTTTAATTTAGGTATACTGTCATAAATGTTTTGAGTGCGAGAAAAGTAGGTAGATTTTTCCGCTTCAAGCAGTCTAAGCCATTTTTCTTTATTTGTAGCCATAATTGTAATCTAATATTAAATCGATGATGATAAATATTTGTTAATGTATGATTGTTATGTGTTACTTCAATAACAATATAATTAATATTTGTTGTTTATAATCAGTTGTCAGTTGATGCCTACACATACGACATCTATGATTAATTTTTGCACGGCCCTATCAATAAACGTTGATTATTTAATTATAAATAGTTATAATAATAATTAAATAGTTGGCGTAGAAATAAATACAAATTAAATAAGAAATATATTACCTACACTTTAAGAACAATGAGCATTAAATGAATATATATGTAATAAACTATTAAGATGCGTTAAATTATCAATTTGTTTATAAAAATAGAGCTACATTAAACTATTTATAACGCTATATTTTATTAGCACTTTGTATTCAAACACAGATTCACTTTAATAATGTTAAAGTATATTTAAATGAACGATTGTACTCAGACAAATCTCAATGTTACAATCAAATTACTGGTTCAATATATATTCGGCTCGAAGTGACCATCTTATGGTGTAGCGGTTTGTAATAAATAAATATGCATGCAGTTATTATAGTTATAAAGATTCATTGAGATTTGTTCAAGTAGAGATAATTGTTCATTTGCGGGTATTATAATATTTACGAGATATCTGAGATTGATTGGCAGATGAAAGGAAAAACAGACACGAATATTGCAGCATGAATGTAAACAACAAATAAGAAGAAAATCCTACCTTTTAGATGCTGGATGTTGGGATAAGGAACGGAAATGCCTTTTTCTTCAATGTTCTGCTGCAGACGCACTCCACTCGTGTCGAATATGATATTTCTAGTAGATGTGGTTTAATATAAATGCGGATTCTTCATATGCGTAAATCACACAAGATGCGGAATTATATGAAGCTTCTTTTTTCACCAAAAACAATTGAACCGAGATTGGTGTGGCGTTTGGAATAATTTGAATTATATTATGCGGTTGAGTTATAAGTAGGTACGACAAATGTCGCTAGGCATATTAAATGAAGGTAGGCGGAGTGGGATTAATTAGAGATAAAAAGGATTATAGGGACAGGATTCGTAGGCCTCCATCTTACTGAAGTCCAATTCAGCCACAACCATCGCCTCTATTCCTCAATATTTAAGTAGTATGTTACAATAATAAAGAAAACATTATAACACAATACGGTTGAAAAATAGATACTATGTACAAAAACAAATTTTAATGAATCAAGTATAATGTTCAAGGAGTATGTTACAATAATAAAGAAAACATTATGACCCAATAAGGATGAAAAATAATTAATACTTTTTATGTACGAATTTTTATTTATCGAGTCAAATATTAAAATTCATGGAGTATGTTACAATAATAAAAAAAAACATTATAACCCAATGACAATGAAAAATAAATTAAACTTTTTTTGTGTACGATTTTTTATTTTATTGAATGAAGTATAATGTTCAAGTAGTATGTTACAATAATAACAAAAACATTATAACACAATGCGGTTAATAAATAGATACTATGTACAAAAACGAATTTTAATTAATCAAGTATAATGTTCAAGGAATATGTTACAATAATAAAGACAACATTATAACCCAAAAATAATGGAAATTAAATACTTGTTTTTGTGTACGAAAACATTTTTTATTGAAATAAGTAAAATTATCAGTATGTTACACTACTATATAAGTAACGGTCTGTTTGTTAAAACATAAAATATCAAATAAAAAAATTATAAAAACACAAAAAAGAACTCATTCTCGGAGTAAAAATAATATTTAAAAATATAAATTCAATAACATAATGTATAAAATCTCGTAGATTGATTTTTTTTAAATTTAAATAAGAAGAGAAGTTATTGTAAAAATAACTTTTATTGAATTAAGTAAAATGTTCAAGGAGTAGGTTTCAGTAATATCAAATTAAAAATATGAAAACAGAAAAATAAGAACTCATTCTCAAAGTAAACATAAATTCTCAATCTAAACATTCAAATTTAAAAAATAACATAAATTCAATAATACACATATAATGTGTTTTCCCAAATATTTGTTAGTTTGTGTTAATAAAGGCTGTTTTATGTTGCTCTGAAAAGAAAATATATTTTATTAAACGAAAGAACATAATATTTGACATTAAAATTTAAAAATAATAAAAGTACACATCATACCTGAAAAGAGAAACAACATTTAAAGCTATTATTTCACCAATATTATTAAATATCATTCAGCGGTATATTATTACAAAACATAATTTTCACAATAGGTCGATTGTCAGTTGTTAAAGAATTTGCACGCAAATTCAAATGTTCTATTTACCAATTCAAATTAAATGAAGTACCTACTGATCTTCATTTACATACATATATAACTCTCCTCATAGAATGAGTTTTTTAAAATTAATTATCTAATAAAAGAAGTACATTCAGGTTGAATTTCACAGACTAGTTATCTGGTTCTGGTATAATAATGTTTGAGCTGTCTGGATTGCAAACCTCGTTGTAATATTGAAGCTGAGCTAAACTAGTCCAGCCGTTTCCGTAGTGCGTGCTCAACAGTTTTTTGATATATTTAATTTTCTTTGGATTAACTGTCTTCCCGATCGGTATAATACCGGGCTCAATCATAAAAACAATATAGTTCTTTTTGAAAACATTTTTATAAATGTTATCTATATTATAAAGACACTACCGGCAGTTCTCGTAGATTTTTTAAATACAAATCGCTTGCAACTCACAATATTAAAAGGCCAGTTGCTCGGAGGCTTAACAGCCATCCAAGACAGCTTCTTTCCAATCCATGACTTCACAGTCAAGTCCCAATTTAATTATTGTGGAATAATTACGAATAATATGTTTATATTCATCAGGTTCAGCAATGACTTCCTTCATTCGTATTTCCTTTTCAATATTCCCAAAATCTATCTGGGGGCCTAAAAGAATGGCCAGTTACTGTAAGTATAAGTTGTACGTGTGTTATCTGAGGTGGGGCAAAATCTGCGAACCACTTGCAGCACATACCAATAAAAATAGAATTCTTATTCTGGCCTCCACAGCCATCAGCCATACGCTTACGCTATTTATTCTTGTAAAATCAGTGTTCGTCAGTCGATGGGATACGGCAGATGCTATTTTATTGGATTCTCTAGAGCAGCCATACTCAACCTGCGGCCCGCGGGCCGCATGTGGCCCGCCAAGCTTTTATATGCGGCCCGAAACACATTTATTATCAAGAACGAAAAAATCTGGCATCCTATGTTTTGAATATCTTGAAATACGCGTGAACATAAAGACAAACTTCTGTCATTTTAAAACCGGCGATTTCTATGGTTTAAGAACGAATTTGTTATTTCAACCATAGATAGTTTCATCTACAGTGTGTAAGTTTTGCGTTTGCCATGTAATTTTTCAGCCATTTTTTAGTGGTCTCGTATTCCGCATTCATCCGTTATTGTCAGTAAAATCTCGTGTTCCAGTATGTCGAATGATTTTTTGAAATCTTTAAATATTATTCCTACTTTTTTATTATTTAAATAATTCACACAATATTTTGAGTATGTCCAAATCTTTTTATTGTACAAACTGGTATTGTTTTTTATCTGTATTTTTAATGCATCTTGTTATTTCGGTTTCCCACCACAATGTGGTCTGTGCAACTCTGGACATTTTTTTTTTTATAATTTCGTCCCTCATTACGTCTGTAATAAGGTGTTTGTTTTCGTTTAGGTTTATCAATCTATTTATTTTCATTAAGACGCTAAACAAAAAATATGTATGAATGTAGGTAAGTACGTTATAGTCTTGCGTTTTATTTTTTCATTATTGTATTTTGAGTATACAAATAAGATGAAAATAAATTTCATATAGGGTTGTTAGTTTTTTAGCTGATAATGACTGGTATGCTGATAAGTATGTATTATTATTATCATTCTGTTATAGTTAAAAAATATATTTGTTAATTAATCAAGTGGCGGTGCCCTTATCTTGAATCAAACTGGTTTCAACCAATACTGTTTTCCCTTTTTTTTTTTCATTATATCAGTATAATATCAGTACAGTATCTCCTTTTTCTAAATAATGTTTTATCTTATATACTTCAAACCCCCCTTTTGTGTGTATGTGGCCAGAAGAAAAAAAGGTTTAGTACAGCTGCTCTAGAGTGTTGGTTTTCAAGGGTCAAGGGGTCTTTAGATCAGCCCTCGTCAATGGTGAAATTATGCAAATATATTTGCCGACTATCATACGTAGACTGATCCTGAAGTTTGGGCAAGGGCAAATCATTTTGACAATCAAAAGAAAATGTCTTCAAAAATGTTTTTTCTCTCTCAGATGTTCAAAAAATACCTGTGCTTTTAAGGAATGAAGACGCTTTTCGATCATCAGCTTATTTTTTTTAATAAATCTTTTTCGTACGTAATATTTTCGCTATATTTCAAGCATATTGAATAAACATCCGTTCTTGGAGATCCAAAACAAGATTGGAATTCAAATTAAATATTCGATGAAAGTAACATGATTTTTCTCTTGTCTCAGTATTTTCTGCAATGAATATTTTGTATAATTTATTAATGCTAAGATCAGAGTTCAAATACTTTCGAGCCGTAGAGTAGCCACAAAAGTTATGCGCTTCACTGCAATTTAATCTAGCAATAAATATTTCGATAGCAGCCACCCGCGATGCAATTTTTTTTAAGTGTAGTCTCCGCGCTTTTCAGTGGGAACTTCTCTGCTCTCATGAAATTTTTTCATGATATATTGCAGTCAAGATTTTGTTATACCCTAGTACACCTATGAAGTTTTCTGACACAGTGGTAAAATACCTCCAGAAAACTTGATGAAAAATTTTGTAGAAAAAGTTTTTCTCTTATTAATATTATTCAGCGATCGGCGCCGTTTTGTTCTCACTGGAGGGCAATATTTCAATAAATAGGCATCTTGAATATGCTTTTGCTGTGAAGCATAAAATGCATCATGAAATTTTTGAACGTCATGCATTCTTAATTCAGCACATCTAAAAGACTTGTTGCTGTGCCTGCCGAGAGTTTTTTTATTAAGGTTTTGGAGTTCTTCCATATTTTCTTGGAGTTTCCTTATCATCTTATCCTTTATTAAAGTTATCCACCTTTAATATCTCAATTTCCTTTTTTAGACCTTTTATAGTCAGACTTGTCTCCTCCATTATTTTCATTACATTGTCATACTGACTTGTAATAAAGTCGCGAGTCATTTTTAATTTGGTAATTACATTTTGCAGGTTACCGTGATGCAATAAATTGTCTTTTATTTGCTGTGTAATGATTTCACACAAGTTTTTTATTATTTCACTATTGAATTCAGCAAACTTTGCATCAATTTTTTATTTATTTATTTCTATTTAATTTTAAGTATCAAATTTTGTTTGGACTGTGCCTGTCTCACTAGAAATATCTGTGTTGAGACAGGCATAGTTTACAATATTGTGTAGGTTCAAAACATAGTAAATAGATAATAAAGTGTTTAAAGTAACATAATAGAAAATATATCATATATCTAAGGTTATATTGTGTTAGTGTGTTTGTGTAAGTGTGCCTATTTTATCTCTCCCCTTGTTTCGGATCCACTGTTTTATTTTGTATTTTATGTTAGAGTTGTAAATTGTGGTTAGCCCGGATTGTTTTAATTTGTCAAGCATGCAATTAAGTAATTTGGGTCCAAAATAGTTATAGCTCCTTTGTCCATATATGGTATGTAACCTTGGGATTTGTAGATTGAGTTTGTTTGACCGTGTGGTAATTATTGTTTGAGTTGGTTTAAACTGTATATTTTTGTGTTTGTATGTGTATTTAAGAGAAGTATTCGCATAAATTTGTTTTATATTGAATACGTTGAATTTGTTGAATATCTGTCCTTGTTAAAATTGAGGTTTTGAGGATTACTTTTATAGCAATTTTTTAAGTTGCAATAATTGGATTGAGTGCACTCATAGTTGCTCCTCCCCACGCAATTACGCCGTGTTCTATAATGATTGGCAGATTGCGAAGTATATCATTTTTAGGAGTTTAATGTTAAGAAAGTTTCTAATATTGCGCAGAAAAAAATGGCTTTTTTTATTTTGTTTGAGATGTGTTGTGTGTGGAGATTCCATTTGAGATGAGCATCGATTATAATACCTAAATATTTAATTTGATCAGTATGTTCAATGTAGGGACATATACAATTTTTAGTGTTGAAGTTGGAGCAACCGTGTACTTTTATATTATGTTCAGACGATGGTTGTCATGGTAGAGAGTAGTCTACCCAAAGACTGACTACTGACCGGAGTTCTCATACACTTATATTATTTTATTTAGATTATCTGCAGGATTGATATAAATTATTCTATGCTCGGGTGCGTTTTTAACCATGATTTTTCCGTTCTTGAACCATACAAATTTTTTTTTTTCTTTGGATTTTTGCCTGGTTTTCCAAAAGAGTTCTTTGTAATATGCACAAAATTTTTCACTTATATAAAGTTTCTCACATCCTACTTTTTTTGTTATCAATCATTTTTTATCTTGATGTCTGCAAATTTGGCTATTTGTTTCTGTGGGGCTCCCACCCGTCTGTCAGGAATTCTTCTTACTTCTATGATGTCTTGATTTTGTACGTTTAGTCCTACTGCTGTGGCTAATTGCTTGACTAACTCTGTCGGCTGCTTGCCATTCCTTTGCGGTATTCCAGCTATTTCTAAAGAATCTGCTTTGCTAATTTGTTCCAAGTCTGCCAGTCTAATATCGAAATTTTTTATTATTTTATTTTTTTCATTTAATTCTTTATGTAGTGATTCCACTTCCGTTACCAATTTTGTTATAATGTCCATTTTCTTATTGATGTCATCATACTGTTTACTAATAAAATCGGTTGATTTTCTGGTTTCCAAGTTTTCTGTTTCAATTTTTGCAAATAGATCAAGTCTGTTTGTCGCATAATAATATCTGTCAAGTCATTTGTGGGAGTGGGTGAAGGCTGAGTTCCTTTACTTCTGATTTGTTTTTCCATTTTTTTTTGTGTTTAGTTTAGGAGAATATGTTGTACACTAGTTGTAATCCTCACACTGTTGCTGTATGGCTATGTTTTTTTTTTATTCTTTTATTATTATTTGATTCAGGAAGATGGAGGGCAATTCATCGGACCGGCACTCTTTTTAGTATCTAGATTTTTTAAATATTTTAGAATGATCGCTTCATGGAAGTCGATGGATTGGATATCCAGACTATTGTTTACCAGACAATCATCATAGGCATCAGCAATAGTTGTGGAAATAAAGACTGAGTGGAAATAGTCATTAAATAAGTTACACATATTAGCGCCATTATTAGCGAATCTAGTTTTATAATAGACGCTATCTGTAAAATCTGTGTTACCTTTATGTTTGCTTTTTACGTATGACCAGAATTTTTTAGGGTCAGATTTAATTTAGGACTAAGATTTTTTAACAAAATTTTTAAAGCATTTTTTAGCCTGTTTTTTTGTCGCTTTCTCAGCGAGTTAAATGTTTGAAAATCAAAGAGGTCTCTGTACATTTTCCATTTCTTGTGATATGATAATTTTTCTTTAATAATTTTAACTAACGACGAGTTGTACCAACTTTGCTGGAAATTTTGCTGCCGATTTAACTGGATAGTGGGGACATGTTTCAATATAATATTATTGATAATCAGATAAAATGTTTGTAGAATGTTTTCCAAATCCAAATCACTCAATTGAGGCATCCAATCGACTTTTGATAACTCATTCCTAGTTAGATCATAGTTAGCATCGTAGAATTTTTTAATGGTTCTTGGGGGTAGTTTGGGGGCAGTTCCTTTTTTTATTAATGTATGTATTATTAAAGATTTATGATGTGGGTCCTCAAGAGTCAGAGGTTCTTTACAACCACTAATATGGCAAGAAGCAATGTTTGTTATCACCAAATCTAGTATTCTGCCATTTTGGTTTATTTGATCATTGTACTGAGAAAATTCCGTGAATGACAGAAAATCCAAAAGGCATTGACTGGCTGCATTGTTACAATTTATGGGGTTTTAATATATTACACCCATTAGAGGGCAACCAGTTGACAAAAGGTAAATTATAGTCTCCCATCAACAGAAACATATCGTTGGGGTGTTTGGATCTTACATCACTGACCATATTAAGATGTTTTACTAAATTAGAATGATACTCGGGACCTTGCGGGTGATATGATCCACAAACAAAAATATTTTGAGGGATATCATTCGACAATCTGATGCTGATCCAAAGGTCTTCAGCGGTGGTATGCCAAGATTCAATGGGTTTTGCACGCAATGAGATTTTGGTTGCTATTAGTACCCCGCCACCATATTTAGGAAAATTTCGGTCTCTTCTAAAAATATTATATCTATCTCCTGCAATTTCACTATTATTGATGCCGGTATGTAACCAAGATTCGGTAAGACAAATAATGTCATAATCATTATTCAGAATTTCATTAAAAACATTTGATGTCTTAGTGCGTAAACCACGCACATTCTGGTAATACACAAAGAGATTAGCCATTAGATTCATACTTTGTGCAAAATCTAATATACATTATGGAAACTCGGGAAAGGAAATATGACTTATGGTTACGAATATGGGAGAGGGGGGGACGGGAAGTGCATTATCACAATATCAAAATAATTAAGAGATGAAAAAAGTAGGACAGTTAACGTAGATATAACAGTGAACATAAAGTAGAACAGCAATCTTAATCTGTGTTCTCACAGATTACTTTTCGATTTCACAACATTTTCAGTAGATCCTTTTCCGAGCGTACTAAGACGGCCGGTGAAGAATCTGTTTTTCTTAAAAAAATGCGACAGTTTTTTACCCAACAGTACTGAAAATTTTTGGTTTTCGCTAGGTCCTTTGATTTTTTCAATAAAATTTTATTTTGTATCGTTAAATGATCATTTAAGTATATACGTTGCCTTGCGCCTGAAAAACCAATATCTGTAGTTGAGATCCCTCGATTTGCTCTTACAGCGGAGAGTACAGCTTCCTTTTTGTGCTGTTGGCTAAATTTGAAGACAACAGTTTTCGGTCTTCCGTCACGTGCTGACTGATCACCACGCGCTGGCTGTCCATAGGAGTCCAATTTACAGCGGGCGACCCTGTTGACATGTTGGATGTCATCATCTTTAAGGGGAACACCGATGGAGCTTCCAATCATTTTCATTAAATCTAGTAGGTTTTCGTTGTTCCTTTCCGGTAGCCCGTAGATTTCTATATTGTCCAACCATGCATATTGGTGCCGCTCATTATATTCATTTTCAATTTTATTGATTTTTGATTCCAATAATTCCAATTTAGAATCATAATTTTTATGTTCATTTTGGATAACTGTGAGGTCATTTTCGAAATTCTCAAAATGTTTAATTTTTTTATCAAAGTTGTTTACCTTTTTCTTTATGTCGTCAATGCGATTTGTGCAAAATTCAATTGATTTCAGAAATTCATTTTTGAGTGTAGAAATTTCTGTTTTGAAATCTGATCTGATTTTTTTTATTTCACCTAGGATAGTTGCTATATTGTTTTCAATTGATTGCATGCTGATTATTTTTGTGTCAATGCTTGTAGATTCCTTCGACTGTCCCTTGCTTCTTGTTTGAGTAGATGATTTGTCATTTGACATTTTCAACTTTTGGTTTTACTATTAATGGTCACTTCAACACTTCAAAAACCACACAATGTATCACGGAAAATACTAGAAACTAGTTACACAGACTATATATGCAAGAAAGATGAGTAATTTTGTAATTATAAAAACTTTTTGTGGAGCCTTTATGAAAGTCAACCATCTGTCACCTTAGTATTGTTGTATTTTTTTTTTTTTTTTCAAATATAGGTGACAATAATATTTTTTACTCACAGTTGTCACTTTTAGCAATTCTTTTAACGAATATAACTGTGAAACAGCAATTGTTTATAGCAACAGTAAAAGGACAATCATATAGCACAGGATTCAACACTTCACATAATTAGGAATTTAATATTTTTACTGTAAATGACGAATTTCTAGTGAGGAGCAACACTAACATGTATACACGGTACAGTAGTTTGGATGAGAATGCAATTAATTGTTTATATTATTTCACTGTTTCCCCTTGTTTTTAGCATATTTTTTTTAATTATTTTTTTTATTTTTATTAGAGACACTAACAGGATAATAGGTACATGATACTCTGATAATAAACATTATAGTGAAGACTATGCCCATTATCCCAATTACAAGTGTCTTCGGCTCGCTCTAGTAACATGTATTTTTGCAATTAATTATATTTTACATGTACTAGTATTTAATGAATGATTGATTTAATGGATCTATAGGTTCATGTCATCGTTTAGAAAATGGATGTTGTGTATGAAGTATTATCGTGAATGGAATATTTGATTATTACTAAATTTATATATTTTTAATAGTGAGCACTTATTATATTATAATTTGTTTTGTCAAATTTTTGTGACAAAATTTTTTTAAACACTTATTTGTCAGAAAATTTGGTATTATGCTTTTTTACTCACAAAACCACAAGTTTTTAATGTTTATAATATGTTGTTATTTATGATATTTAACTACTTTAAGCAAGAAGAAAAAAAAATTGTCTCACTTTTACCAATTAGTGTTTCCATACTTTCTCGGCTGTCCCGCAAGGCTCCAATCTGGGTCCATTGTTGTTTTCTATTTTTTTTAAATTAAACCTAAATGTAAAAAAATTTCCACTTATTTTATTTTATCTTACTTACTTGGTACCACAGATGTCACAAGGATGGATTAAGCATTCTTCTATTGGATTATGGTGTTCAACATGTAATTTTAATAAAGTGGAATTTGCAAATTCCTTATTACATTGTTCGCACTTGAATGAAATTTGTTCATCAGCACTGTGTCTAGATAAACGCAGCTTGTAATACTTCTCAGTCATGAAGCTTTTTTTGCAAATTTCACATCTAACAAAGAGAACATATTTATAAAAAGACATTTCTATACTTAAAATGCTAATAAATACTGTCAAATTTTGCAACAAAGAAGATGAAAAAATATATATTTACCAGTGGTGTGCAACGCATACAAGCAAAAAAAGTGTGCATTAGTAAAGATTCTGGGAAACTAAAAAGTTAATTGAATAATCCTCATCTTAAGAAAAGGTTGATTTAAAATTCTAGCCATAATTCGTCATATGGCTAGATGTTTTTATCAATGATATTAAAAAAGTAATTTTAAATTCGCGCTTTCAGTTATTCGTGGATGACTTAAAGCTTGGACGATTTTCATCTTCTTCAAGCAGATATATCAAATATACTCGTATGTGAATGGGGAAGGCGAAATAAACTTATGTTTAATTTTTCCAAGTGCTCGGTTACATCTTTCACTAGGGCCCAAAAAACTATTCTATCGCTACAAAATGAACAACCAAAATCTGACACGAACGTCGAATGTTAAGGATCTCGGCATTAGATTTGTGAGCAACCTGTCGTTTCACGATCACATAGAGGCGGTCAGTGGTACCTAATGCATTAAGAATGTTAGGATTCATTCTGCGTACAGCCAGGGTTTTCGTAAATACCCGCGTACTGAGAACTCTTTACAACTCCTTGGTGCGAAGTAGACTCGAGAGTGGCTCGATGATTTGGGGGCCACATGAGCCTAAGTACTCACTTATGGTAGAGAAAGTACAAAATAAGCTTCTAAGATATCTCTACATGAGAGAGTACGGGCGTTATCCTTGGCTTTACCCAACCGAGTTCCTCCAGGGTATGCTTGGCTACAATAGTTTAGAGACTAGAAGGAATGTGTATCTGATTACGCGTTTTTATCGATTGTTGCGCGGTGTGATCGGTAATCCTGAAATTATGCGCAGCATTGATTTGTATATTCCTGATAATTACCTAAGATAGCGTCAGCATATATTGTTTCACATTACAATATACAGTACCAACCTCCCAATGGTCGTGCCTGTTGAAAGAGCTACTGCTATGCTGAACAATATTACTCTGGACATTGATATGTTCCATGTCTCTGAGAGTTTCCATGTTTCCGTAGTAGGATTCTCCTACACCTTTGATATGAATGAATTTATATACGTTTGATATTTTGTTGTTTGTATATTTTCTCATTTGTTAATAAAATTTTGCGAATTAAACATATGTTTGTAATGTAAATGTTGTATTAAAAATAAATAAATTGAATTTAAATTGAAAATAAATTGAAATGACCACAATACGATTATGAATAATATTTATTAAAATTTATTTATTTTAAATTTCATAAAAAATAAATGTGGAGTTCTAGAAACTAAACATAAAAACCATAAATACATATTTGTGTTATAAAATTTTTACTTTTATACCTCTTATATTGAATTAAAAACAAAGTGAAATATTTGTTTGTCTTAAATTTTAATCTATTGTCAATTCTCAGCTTCCCTGATACATTTTATTTTTAGTCTTTTTTGTAATTTTTTTTTGGCAATCGGCCATCGATAAAGTGACATGACTATTAATTGGGCGTATTTATGCCGAAAGAGTCCAACCCAAAAAATGGAATTGAATAAATGGCTACTAAAAATTTGAATCTACAAATCTAATATGTTGTATTTTATTTATTCTAGTTGAGATATTTTTTTATGATTTTTATTGTAATTATAAGAAAAAAACTTTAATAATGAAAATATGCGTTTTATAGATTGGATTCTTTGTACATAATGTCTAAATGTACGAAAAACACTACTTGTTTTGTTCTGTGTGAGTTAGATGTATTCTATCAAATAGGAATGTTGTTAAATGCTACCTTTTTTATTCTGTGACTTGGATTTGTTTTCTAAAATTTTCATATAAAATTTTAGTATAAGTATGTTTGTTTGTTAAATCAGTTGTCATTTCTGTTTTAAGTTCTCTCTTGTATAATTTATTCAAGCCTTTTGGCTTGAATAAAAAGTGTTTAATTATCTTTGGTTCTTATTTAGTTTATATTTAAGAATGGTAAAACAATTTATGGACGTTTTTTGAAATTTATGAAAAATATTGAATTTACAAAAAACTAAAGCACATGAATTTATCGCAATAAGCTGTTCAAACCCGTATATAACTAACTCACTTTTAGCACTTTGTGGGTTGGACGATTTCTGCATAACCACATCCAATTAAGCTGCAGCACATATTTCCAATTGAAATAATTCTAATTCTAACTGAACTAAATTCAAAATTTATTTCTATATTCTATACTATATTCTTGTAATAAAGCTAACGTATTTTTATATATTGTGTTTTTATTAACATTACCCCCAAGAGTTGAAAAGTTTTCCACGCGTTTATATATACAGGTTGTATCAGAGCTAGTCCACAATACTTGACAGGTAGATTCCTGCTTTAATTATGAGTCGAAAATGTTCAAGCAACCATCACCAGTAATGGAGTTATGCAATATTAAAGTTTGCATTTTTTTCTATATTTCTGACTTATATATTACAAAACATTGAAAAAACATTACTGTAATTTAAATCAATTACGAAAAATTAATTCGTTTAAAAAAAAATGCAAACTTTAATCAGAACAGGAATCCACCTGTAAAGTATTGTAGACTAGCTTTATTACACCCTGTATACGTACAAAAGGCGACAGAGCACTCTCCCGACGAGGCTGTTATAGGATGTAGGATATGGGATAGGATTAATAGTTGTATTGAAACTCTTTGGTACGGAAAATTTCTTAATTTTTTTCATTTTTCAATTCAAAATTATTTAAATAAAAATTTGTAAGATCATTTTTATCATCTCCACGAGTCTGCCTGCAATGTTTCAGCTCGACTTGATATGGGAAAAGGGTTCAAAATCGATCAAAAAGTTTTTTCGGCAGACAAGCAGACGCTACGAGTTAAAAGAAAGTGAGTAATTACATTGTTTTTATCAATATTATATAACAGCACAACAAATACAATACGCTTTCAGCAAATAGCAAAATTTCAGCAAAACTCCTTTTTTCTCTTTTACAGATATCAACACGAGCTTTCTCTTGTTTAAAATTTTCCATTTTTCTAACTTCAAACAATTTAAAAATAATTAAGTAGGTACCTACCCACATTCTATCACTTCCAAACTATCCGAAGTTTAAAAAATGGAACATTTTCAATGAGCTGAATTTCTTCATTTTATAATATTATACATTATCTTATATCTATAGATGAGATAAGGAATTATATTTCAGCTGCTAGGCATGTTTATAAATATGATTTTGGCTGCAACAATCGTCGAATCTCAACACATCCGTTTGGTTCGTATTAAATATCCATTTTTTCAAAGCTCCAGACCATCTAAAAATGACCTCTTTATAGGCCGCGGTACAGTATGGGAGGTCATCATGAAAATTATTCAATTAATAATAATTTTACAACAAATTCCAGATACCATAGGGATTGACAGGATTTCTCTTCATGTGTTAATATTAAAACATGGTTCATTAAAAATAATTTTATTTCAAAACAAATATCTCATGCACTACACAATAATTGCAATGTTTATTTTTTATCTTGTATACAAAGGCATTATTGCTGGATTTAATATTATATAATAAATTGGTTTTATAAAAGCACATTGAGAACCAGAAAAACCTACAAATACCGATTCAAATTGTCGGGGTCTACTATTTTACTGGCATGATCGTCATCGCTCGTTTCGCCGTGCCAACATTTCCTAAAGGATAAGCAGTGATGATGAAAACATGCGTAATCGTATTTCAGTGAGGGCCGCATCTCCAGAGAGAACTGTATAGAGGTAAAGTATTTTAAGATGGCAATCGGAGCGATGCACAGGAACCAAGAAAATTGCTATTGACAATATCGATTCGACCGTGCAAAATCTTATTTAGTGAATGAGTGATTCAAACACAACTGTTGTGAACTATAAAAAAAAATACAGATATTTTTTAATAAGTTTGATATTTTATGCGAATACAAAAAAAATCAGTCAAGCGACCGCCTCGAAATCTCACAAACAACCACCCCTTTGTCAACATTTTCTATAGTATTTTTGCATTTTTGAAGCTCTATTTCACCAAAATTAAGTGATTGGTTAATTTCTGGAGCATTAGCAGAGACATTATCTATAGCTATTATACTCCGAAAAAAAAATCCAGAGGCGTTAAATAGCATGATCTGGGCAGCCAATTGATGTTTCTAAAATGAAAAATTACTCCGTCAATAATAGCAAAATAACTTTGTGGTAACAATATTATTATAAATATAGGGAAAACACTTTAGTTTAAAACCACTGTCTATTGAATAATTAATACATTTCGGGGCAATGATCCCACCTTCAGAATACAACGTAAACAAAACACAAAATTGGATATACAGACATAATCAAAAACAAAAAATAAATCTAAGGAAGTTGAATAACTAATTAGGCACTATTGTTAAAACAAATTTAAAAGTAACTATTTGCAAAAAAGTGGGTGTATGTACTTATGTACACGCGATAGAAGTTATACTTCTTTGGCACCCGTAAATAAATAAAAATATTACCACAACCATTGCGACTTTCTCTGAGGTTTCGAAATTCACGTCATCGTCTGCATTATTTAAAAGCTGATGCCAAGAATAGCACAGTAATTACAAAGGTTTGCTAGTGGACATTTCCAAACGAAGACATTCTGTCAAACCTAGCTGAATGCAGTCAAACATCGACAATAACATAAAATATTAAATCTGTACGAGAAGCCTCTTTTTGCCATTTCGATTATAGAGCTTAAATCGCATTTCTAATTTTCAATTTAATAACCAATCATTCGTCAGTTTTATATTATTGGAATAAGTGAATAAAATTTTGACAGTTCCGCAACAACCGTAAGCAATATTTGAAATATACACATTTTACTCTCTTTGACGGCTAACTTCTGGTGCGCATGGATGCGCGCGCATTTCGTTGAATATTAAAATTTCACTTCAACAACCAACTTCGTGGTCTCGCATTTCCGCTACATGCTGCATGCGTAGCTTTCGTTACGATAAGAATTTTACTTTTAATTGCACCTAAGTAAGTTCAACTCCAAAAATATTTTTTTACATGTAGCTTTCTGACGAAGGTCTCGAATGTTGATAGTGGTTTTCAACAAAATTTTCTCTTTATAGTGAGAAATTACTCGTTCAGAAAATTTTTTATGTACATAATTCTCATATTCACTCGATTTTTTAAAGGCTTATTTAGCCCTATTCTGCTGAGAATAGACATCGTCCGAATCAACCAAAAAAGTAAATGTTGATCGTAAAAGTAATCTATTAACTGCAACCAACTGACACCAGCTCCATTTTATTAGTTAATTCTCACAATTTCAGTTCGATTCTTAGTTGCGCATCGATGCACTTTCATTATCGGTTGGTATTAGCGAAATATCTCATTTTTTATTAACTTTTTGCGTGTTATATATATATACTATTACATTGGCGGGTTTATTGCCAGCTAGCAGTTTCTTCCAACCACACAATTTAGTGGAACGGTTGAAATCGCTTTAAGTATGGAATACAATCCATGGAGAGATCCATGCTTGGAGCTAAGAGATAGAATTAAAAATGACGAAATTAGGCGCAGAACTAGAGTAGTGGATATCATGGGTCATGTAGCGAAGCTAAAATGGCAATGGGCAGGACATGTTGTAAGGCAGGATGCTACAAGATAGCCTCCCTGAGTTCTGAAATGGAAACCTTGGGAGAATAAAAGAGGCATCGGAAGTCCTCAAACGCAATGGCCCAACGATATAGCCGCTGTGGGGGGAAAGAAATGGTTACAATTAGCAAACAATAAGGAAGGATGGAAAGGTATGGAAGAGGCCTATATCCAGCAGTGGAGAAATGAAGGCTGATGAAGAAAAAGAAGAAGATGGAATGCAATATTACAGCAAAAATAGCTTCTTGAGAATGAGACGAGTACGAAATGGAAGGGTTTAACTAAGTTTTAGGAAAGGCAAAATTGCTTTAGTCTGCATTTAAAGATAGTTATGGTATATGATGAGAGAGGTGGTATGGCCACGTTGAACGCAGAGCACCCGATCACATTGTTAATCAGGCCATCTCCATGGATCTTCCCGAATTACATCCAGAGGAAAACCAAAAAATTCATGGGTGGTGCAAAAGGATGGTCAGATGCAGAGGCTCGGATTGGATGACGTTATCCAGGACAAAAGAACGTTTAGTCTAAGGACGAGGAGAGCTAACCCAACAGTCGACGATGAAGGTGAGTTGGGATGAAGCCAGGGAGAAGAGAAGAAGTTATGTGATATCTAGCTGAATAATTCAGCAGTACGAAGGGGGATGGATAGTGAAGAATATATGACCCGAACGATAAAAAATATAACAATGTTTAAAATAACAGATGAGTTTGAAACACCTTTTAATCTGAAACAATGAAGATCAGGCTGGGGCCATCTGTGGTGCATTCGGTGCACGTGGTCCTATTCTCAAGGACAGCAGGAGGCATGAATGTGTCCATTCTGCAGAATCTACACACAGAATTCACTCAACAGCCTGTCTGAGATGTATCCTGAATTTTTTTAACATCTTGCGAGAAGGGAAGGTAACCGGATGAAGTTTTACGTGATGGACCACGTAGATGTCATCCAGTCTCTTTCATCTGTGGGATGCTGAGAAAAGGGGAGTAGCATAGTCAAGAGGGCGAGGCTTGAATGCAAGTTGTAGTCAATATGGTAGTAGTAAAAGAGTTAATTATGTATTAGGCAGTCTAGCTGCATATAAAATTATTTCTTTAAGGAAAGAGCTTTAAATAAATGAATAAATTGATAATGTCAATGACAAACCATTGAATATACTCTTTCACAAATTCTTGCTTCTTTATCCCTACAGCACATAACCGAGAGCATGCGTCAAGTTCTTTGTTGCGGTCATATAACTTTGTCTCTTTCTCTCATAGTTATCGTTCTTGTACACTATTGACACATATCGGTACACAACAGATCCTCGAGGTGTCTTGATCAAAAAATCGACTTCCGTAATCTCAAATGGTAAATGGAGCCAAATTGGTAATCTCAATTCCTCAGATTGGAACAGTTTCGTATCCCGGTGGTGACCAAATATTTTTTTCTACAGATAGATTATTTTGTAAACATTTCGATTAGATCCATCTATCGTATGTATTGATTTATTATACTAATGAAAGATTGCTGTCTGTTGTAATTTATCTTTTTTTTTTACTGTCCGTCTTAATTTCACAATTTTAATACCAAAATAATATAATAAAGTCATTTAATTCACAAAGTTTTGAAATAAAAAAAGATTGAAAATATTATTTGATTCATCCATTCAAGTTGGTATTACTAAATGTGTTTACTAAAGTTTTTTTGCGCATTATAAAGTGTGTTTCAAAATTATTCTATGTCTATATTGACATCAATTATTTATTTATCTTATATTCTAATAGCAAGATTATTTTATATCTTAAGAGCAAGAATGCACAAATTTGCCAGTACATATTTATACTAAAAATTGCAATCATTTGAGAGAACTGTAAAAATATTGAATTAATATTATTAATATAATTTCTTTTTAATTTTAAATAAGCACCTTCTGACATAAAATAACAGTAAGGCCCCTTTACATATTTTAACAAGATTTGAGACACTGCACCCAACTCGATTACCAAGTTAATATTTTGTATAAACATGACGATAAATTTAATGATTGCCATGAAATATTTTCAACACGTTAATTAAAATCAAATCCTTCTAGAGAGCGATCTATTGGATGTATTGATGCACTATACAAATTGTATACCTCTTTTAATTTAAGAAAGACAATCAAATTAGTATGTGTAAGCCGTACGTACGAGGCACACTGTTTCGTTGTATTGGTGTTTACGGGTATATACAACAAAACAATGTGCCTCGTACACACATACTAATTCTATTGTCTTTCTTTAATGGAAAGAGGTCTACTTGAAGTGAAATGTATTTATGGTACTGTTTTATTTTGTTTTTAACTAAATACATACATCAATATGCTTTCATATTGATGTATGTATTTAGTTATAAATAAATAAAAAAACACCGAATGGGGCACAGTCATCAAAAAATAGTTGAATTTAGTCATCATAAATATATCTAAGGTAAATTCAATGTGGTGAAATATGAAATCATCTATATTGTATGAAAGCATAGTTAACTAAAAAATGACATCTCAATCGGGGTTCGGAATTAACCGGAACTAATTGGAGCACTCAGACAGTGGGATTCTCACAAATATACCTTCGTTCCGCGAGTTTCCGAAGTAAACAGATTCGAGCTAGTTCAAGGGACTATTTTACTCTGGGTGTGTTGATCGGCACACGGGCTTGAAATTCCCAGAAAATTCCGGCATAGAACCAACGATAAGGTACTAGTGTGGTCCGTATAATAAGTACGCAAGTGTGGGCCGTGTGAATTCCCTGATAATAAAAATAAACTTACAATTAAGTTATCAACCATTACTGACTAACATATGGATACATAGATATATTTCAGAAGTCGTCTGTACAAAGTGTATCGCAGTAATTTCGGGAGAGTCTTCCTCATTCGATTTTGAATAGAAAATATGATTTACACATTGGATGAAATGTCGACAGTTACGGAGATAAACGACATCAAATTGTGCATTTTTTTCAAT